>VCRD01006818.1:9687-24725 GCA_006783055.1 Trinorchestia longiramus
AAGAAATGTAACAGCATTGATTTTTAAAGATGGTAGGTATTCTATGCTTAGTAGTTGATATAACAGCGGTACCTACCAGTATACGTAAATATTCACATCACGTATTGAACTTTAAATATACATGGTGAAACAAATGAAACTTCACTTTTTCAATGATGACTTAAGAGGTAGTCATTGGTGATACATGTAAATTCTGATGTGGTAGGTATCATACGCCTTTTAGGTGATAAGCGAAATATTTTGTTTAGGTACAGGTTAGAATTGACATCATTACATTTAACTAAATTGGATGTTTAACATCCGAGAAAGACCGAAAAAGGAAAATTATGAGAGTAAAAACTTAAAACATGAAGTTTCAAACCGCTGCAAAGTAGTTGAATCTCCTTTGAGGAGCTTACACTTTTTCAGCATATGATGGTCCAGGCATGAGATCTGTTGCTTATTACGCTCTTCACTTCACCATAACTCAGTCTCTGCTCCGTTTGCTTTACATGTATTTCCTCTTCCAATATATAACTGAAGCATTCTCAAGAGCCAGTAGGGTGCTGTTTGCCGAAATTAGCACATTTCGGTGATCAATCACTATATAGCTTATGCTGGTAATGGGCACAGGCTGCACACACTTCTCTTTAAAATTGGCACGTTTTGGCTCCATGTCCGTACATCTAACACTTAAAGCAGCGACGTGGTTCTGATATGTATAGTCTCGAAGCCCCAAACAAACACAACGTGGAAGAAGATATGTGTGTATAGTCGCACATTACACCTCGTCCCTCTTATTTCCATGAAATGTGAAAAGAGGTACTGGTCGACTGTCAGAATATATATTGAGGAGTGCACATGGGTGCTATTTTCCATTTTTTTCCGGTAAAGCACAATACTCTGCGGTAACTCCTCTAAGCGGTGCTCTACAGTGTAGTGTGGGTAATTTGCGGATCAAACTAAGCCCTTGATCTCGTTCAGGCTGTCGTGTATCTTCACTTGGCTAGTTTGTTTCATGGAATGATCCAGGGTGGCATTTAAATTATTTTCGTGATGTACCGGATCGTTAAATCAGGTATCTTCGGTCATCAACGGTCCATCAGGTACTGAACACACTGAATCGAGATTACGCGGTTGTTTACTCGCCCCATAATATGCCACCCTGGCATATAAGATCCTCATCATGTTACACATGGTCCGTTTCAGTTATTTCTAAATCATCACCCACATACTAATCTTCATGATCATGAAAATCAATAAGACAGCTCTTAGCCCTCTGATGTTCCATTTTTACATTCGAAACAAGCTTCATTTAATTTGCATAAAACTCCGTTTCATGCATATTCAACATTCATTAATTAAGATAGAAAATTCTTTATTTGAACAAAGCTTTCTCCCTTTCTAATCCATTTTCCTTAGATTAAGATGGTTCTCCCTGCCATTTGAAACGATCATTTTTTCACTATCAGAAAACTTCGTATCACTTAAGCCAGATATTCTTTCATTCAAGTCAATTGTACTTCTTCTCGAGTTGTTTGACTTTCGATGACTAAAATTGGGCGTCAGAATAACATGAATAGAGATTTTCTTCCAGACGAATGAAGGACTTTCTTATTAAAACAAAAGTCGTCGTCTCTGTGAACCAGCATTTCAAATTGGAAAATCAACACGTCAAGCCAATCTTACATCCAAACTTGGTGAGCATTGCGTCCCAACTAGTCCAGTCTTACAGCAAAACTAGTCTAGTCGTGCATCAAAAATAGTTTAATCTTACGCCAAAATTAGTCAAATATCGCGTCCGAACTAGACAACTTATTTCCATACTAGTAAAGTATCAGGTTGGAACGAAAGTCATGTCGTTTTTTCCCAACACATTTCATCTCAAAAATTCACATAATGCTATTTTTAATTTTTACAATAGTATCCATCGTTTCCTATAGCTTCTCTTCAACGGTTAACTAGCTTTTTAAGGCCTTTTTAAAAAATTATTGAATTTCAAGAGATAAAAAATATAGGTCATTTATTAGTTGTTCACCATTTGCATGAATTTTATTGCTTAAGTGATGCTGCAAAGATCTAAAAAGATGGTAATCAGAAGGAGCAATATCAGCTAAATAAGGAGGATGAGGTATAACTTCCCAATTGAAGCTCATAGTTTTTTCCTGAGTTATTCTTGCTGTACGAGTTCTAGCATTGCAGTGCTAAAGTGCAACACTTTTTCAATTGGGTAATGCTGTTTTTTTTTCGTTATAGAGCAGTTCTGAGATCATCAAGCTGCGAACAATATTTTTTAGCCATAATTGTTTGTTTGGATCTAGTAACTCATAAAGAATTAATCCTCTCGTGATCCACCATAAACAGAGTATAGTCTTCCTTGGGTGTAGTTACTGTTTTGGAATTTGCTGTGGACTTCGATTTCGGTCTAACCATTATATTTTGCTTTCAGTATCGTGAAAACCACATTTTCCGTTTCCAGTGACAATTCTTTCCAAAAATTTATTTCGATGGCTCCTTAAAAGGAAAGATGGACAGACAGTCAATCTTTGTTTTTATCCAGCATCAGTCAAATCGTGAGGAACCCATTGTCCAATTTTTGATATCTTTCTCAGTTAATGAAGGCATGAAGTTATGGTGGCATGAATTGTATTGAATTGTTGAGCCAATTCTCTGCTGCTTAATTTGTGATTGACCTCAACAGCATCTTTAATGGCTTTTTGATCAATTGATTTTGATTTTTCCAAGTTTGGTGATCCTTGGGGTTGAAATCTCCAGATGAAAACTTTTCAAACCACCGTTGGCATTTCTGATTATTCAAAACATTCCCCCCATCGACAGTTCGAATGTTTCTTGCAGCTTCTGCAGAATTTTTTTTTTGATGCAAAAACTATGCAATGTCCCAGACGCTCCTCATTAATATTCATTTCCTGAGGGTTAAGCCAGTCAAAATTGATTTAATATTACAAATTATTATTTCTGATAAACTTATTTAGACATTAGAACACCAATTTAGTTGAAAATAACTAACTATAACTCTTAGGAGGCGGCTAAGTGATCAAATAAAAAATCAACATTACTTTCTTTCCAACCTGATACTATGTGGCTCGCCGAATTTACAAGCGAGTTAAGCATTCTTTTCGCTGTCAAATCGTCGTCTGGACAGGCGAGCTGATGATGCTTCATATCAAAAGATATCTATCGATGCAAACATGCAACCGTTGCAACCAATGCAAACGATGGAAATGACGTAAACTATGTAAACTATGAAAACGATTTACAAGCTGCAAACTAAGACACTGGAACAGACAGGTCTACGTTCAAGGCTCGTGCTGTTTAAGGAGCGTAAGCACAGAGCTGGAAATCCTCTCAGTGTGAAGACGACGGTCAACACCACGCCTCCATCGTACAATAGCAGCGGACGCAGGGGCACAGTAAAGTTGGTTTCCTGGCATTACCCTGAAGACATGGAGCAGTGATGGTCTACTTGTAGGGATGTTCTCTCAATGTTCATTAGATGTTTTATGAGACTATGAGCTTCGGCTGCAGTGATGTGGAAATTAATAATAAACTTTTGCTTGAAGTCTGTTATTGAATGTTATTCACATTTCCTTCTTTACAATGATCGTTATTGTCGAGATGCCGTGACCACGTGTTAGGCTTGTTTACTTTGTTCAGATACAAAACCTTCGTTTATTTTCTTCATGAACTAATGCTGCATTAATGTTAATGATCCTGGTAAAATATTCTCAATGCCAAGAAAATATTTCATAAGCATTAAATTTACCCAACAATTTAATTTTTATATGTCTCATTCATTGAAAATAAGAAACAAAGCACAAACGACGTTAGGGGAGGCATGGGGGAGAATTATTTGGTTGCTATGAAGTGTGTAGGCCTCTCAGCTGCCCATTACTGCGTCAGAAGCCGTACAAGAACGAATCTATCGTGTTTATTTATTAAGTGAAATGACAATCTGAATTTAACGATGTATCATATTCTAAGATGTCTATGAGCTGCTTCAATGTCCTGATGCACAAAGATCTCTGATTTTTGTTCCGAATTTTTAAAATTAATTTTAACTCGATTCCTTGCATATTCTACTTCATATTAAACGAGAAGATATTGTTATTTGATACACATAAAATCTCTTGTGATTCCAGAGAAGTATATTTTCCCCAGCTGTAGAAGTGAAACCTCCAAAGGAATTGGAAATACCTGAGTAGCATGAGTAAACTAAATAGCTACCAAAAAGGATGAGGGGAAAATAATGAAATGGACATGAATTTTTTTAGATCAACCAAAGACCTACTGCTTGTTTGAAGCAGTACAAAGCTTCATACTAGACAACCGAACAAAAATGAGGTATTCGTATGTGTACAGAAAATAGAATTAAAGCTCAAAATGAGCAGGATGCTCTCCCTCGCTGTGATAAACGCATTTGAAGTAAAAAATAGTTGTGGTAGCTGGAGCTAACAATAGCGGAAAAATTTATTGAAGTTATAGAAAACAATAGAAAACGAAATTTATACATATCAATCAATATTTCATTTTTTTGAATGCTACTTTTTTGTAGCAAATGTAATATTTTGTGATATCGACTCACTTCATATTTTTTTATCGTCACAGTGCAATCCATAGACGGTGAATAAATACGTTCAGAGTAGGTGACACATCTAGTTTGCCTCCATCTTTTCCTACCTTCATCCTGACCTGGCTAAAGCATCACAAGAAGGGGCCTAAACCTAACACATGAAAACAATAACGATTAATTCATCAGTAGGTGACATCAGAAAGACATTAGCAACACTTAGAAACCCTGCACACCTTATTTTTTCAAGTTACGCGAGACGCTACAATTTTCAAAACGGTCATGTAATTTCACCCTACACAGACTCAATAATTAGGATTTGTTTTAATTGGAGACATTATCGTTGAAATTTTAGATATTTGAAGTTGAAATTTTGTGTGTTTGAAAAACTTATTAAAATTTCTTTGGTTGCAAAAGGTCTTAATCCCGAACATATAAGCGAAATTCTGAACGAATGGCATCGCTATGTGCCGTTTCCACGGTTTCGAATAAAAAACATTAGATAGTCATGAAATAGCCTAGTGGTTAAAAACCTCATTACTATGCTTGAACACACAGCTCTGTAATATTAACATATATATTTGAAGTACTGTATTTAAGCAAATATAGAAATTTATTTTCTACCTTCTGATATCACGTAAAATTCAGAGATATTCATATAAATTCTATTACATATAAGGGTTTCTATGTATATATTACATAAGGTTTTCAATAAGGCTTCAGAATATATGAAACCCATATTTTAGTAATTTCTATTGTCTTTTTTAGAATATGGAGGATAGTTATGGTTATGGGCTTGCATTATGGCTATGTAGGAGCGCACGTTTCGCAAAATAGAATGTTAGCGTACGTCTCCGCAGCTAAATTAAATCAAAGAATTGAATTTACTAAACTGAAACTCTTTTTAAAAGTTTTATATTGATAAACTATTACACTCCATATCCATTCGTTTTAGCGTTGATATTACTGCAAAATTAAACTCTGAATTTAATCACAATGCAATAGGAGGAATAAAAAGAAAATAGTTGGAACACATAAGTCTAATTATAAGTTAAAATAATAAAATTTGGAATCGTTATAACATTTGGCACATCATATGACAGACCTATATTCTTAAAATAGAATGATTTAAAATTGGTTTATTGTAGATCTGGTTAATAACACCAGCTTACGAAAACGATTGTGCAAATTCAATTCTCTGTTTCCTGCAATTTGTCAGTACACGCACGCAAGTGACAGACTCACGCCCTCAATCTAGCACTAACTATGCGTTCTAAATTGTGCAGTGAACATACGCCGATTGTAGTTTACCAAAATTCGAGGTATGTTTTTGAAGTAAGTACCGTTGTCAATTCCTCCGCTATAGCTACACTGCCTGCATGTGTCGCGTGCACACTGTGTACTGGACTCCGTTGGAAGCCCCAGACGCCAACAAAAAGTAATTCTGCGTGTATACGTTCGTTTCTAAGTCTTCGAAATGCTACCTCCAATTGAAAATCGTACTGACTATGAAATACGCGCTGTGATTTGTTTTTTCAGAAATTCATCGTCAGATCAGTGAAGTGTAAACATTTTGAGCGATGGTATGCCTGCTGGGTGATTAGACGGGCTGGGTGTGTGGACGGGCTGGGTGTGTGGACGGGCTGGGAGTGGGGACGGGCTGGGAATGTGGATGGGCTGGGAATGTGGACGAGCTGGATGTGTGAACGGGCTGGGAGTGTGTCTGGGCTCGGTGTGTGGACGGGATGGGAGTATGGACGGGATGGGAGTGTGGACGGGCTGGGAGTGTGGACGGGTGCTCCTTCATTTAAAAGTTTTCCATTTAGAAATCAATTAAAAAAAGACGGAGTGGCATCGTCGACGCTTGTCCAGATTGCATTGTGAGTTAGAATGACTAACAATTCGAATTATTTATGAATCTGATAAAATAACCTGCATTTTACAAGTAACTGCCCAGACCCAGGATCGAGCCGGGGACCTTTAGATCTTCAGTCTAACGCTCTCCCAACTGAGCTATCTAAGCACACTTGTGATGGGAATTGTGTTCTGTTCGATTGTGTTTATTATATTCTTTGATTTCGGTATAATTTTACCAATAAATTCTGAAAAGGGGAAACAGTTACAGCTGTTCACTTAAAAGTAAAGTTTTTAACGCCCGTGGCCCATTCAACCTCGTTCAACGAAGCCCCAATCCTTCGACCTGGGGGCCACGAGCCTTAAACGATTTAGTAGAGGGGAGCGGGCGTCATTAATTGTTGCTAAACGCTTGTTTACGTAATCATATTAAACAAAATTAAGATTGAAAATACGCTTAACATACAATTTTTAAGTTAGAGCCTGTTAGCTCAATTGGGAGAGCGTCAGACTGAAGATATAAAGATCCCTGGTTCGATCCTGGGTCTGGGCATGTAGTTTCGATCCTGGGGCAAGTCCCGTCACTTCAGATAAAAAAATTCATGAAATAAAGTGTCTTTTATATTATGTACTGAAGTCTCTCCGCACTGCTGTTCTGGATGTAGAAAAGCGATCTGCGTGACATTACACACCAGCATAAATATATATTCAAGAACCTAATATTCAACAAACTTATATCCAATAACCTGATATGCAGCTGGAGTAAAAGCAGACAAAATATTAGCGTGAGAACTGTATAAATAATAAGCAACAGAGTGGCGCAGCGGAAGCGTGCTGGGCCCATAACGCAGAGGTCTGTGGATCGAAACTACTAGATGAGTTTTAAAAAAGCGGTAAAGAGATACCAATCGGTCTGGTGCCATGTATCTGGTGCCATATACATCACAAAGTGCTTCGGAAAGTTAAACGTTATCTCTGTACACACGAATAAGTCACCTGTGCCTCATGTCTGGTAGCTGATGAATGCATGAAGTATTACAGACGTTGTGGTGTGCAACCGAAAACACATGTTTTCTGTATGCGAAAACACATGTTGAAAGCGACGGGACTATTCGTACACCCCATCATGTTCAATACCTTTAGTCATTTCTTTTAATTTGACGCACGTATGAGTTTAAACTCTTCATATACCATTCATTAAGTACATCAACAAAAATTTAAAGCTTAGTTTCCAGAATGACATAATGTACTAAATTTAACATGAATACCATACAAAAATATTCATTCAATAAAAAATTTCTATTCAACGGCATCAATTCATGTAGTTATAAGGAATTCACAATTTTATATTATGTAAAGAACATTGTAGAGTATAAATGTGCCATAATATTCTAGAAAGTTGCAGTAGAAAACATCACTGGTGCAATAAGTATCATCAGTAAGTCTACTGACAAACAGCAGGTCAGTAAACATGTCATTTCTCCAGCAAGCAAGTTAGCGATTCATTTCTTTGACTTACCCCTGATGCGTCGAGATGTCAAGAATTAATCAAAATCCAGTCAATTATTTTCTATTCTATCTTCCCGCAGCTGCTCATCATATTTTCAAATTTGTCCTCTGTCTGTAAACACATTTCTGTTGCTTGCTTAATCCGCTCCCAGACCCAATGTTGCTGCAGTTGTAAAAACTCGCCTAGCAGAGCGTGGTTTCGATCTACGGACCTCTAGGTTATGGGCCCAGCACGCTTCCGCTGCGCCACTCTGCTTCTGCCTCCAACTTTTACAGGGCACGCTAGTATTTAGAATATCTAACTCGACTGTGAATCACAGCCCTGTCTTTTACGTTGTTTATTTTGTAAAAATTTCTCGTAGTTGTTCATGTTATTGTTTGAGGATCTGTTCTTTTTATAGAAACATACAGTAGCTTGCAAAATGTATAGAAAATATCAATTATTTTAAAGTATTTTTAATACATTGTGTTTTACTTGACCGAACACCGATTTTTTGACGATCAATTTTGCGAACAGCAGGGTGCATTTCTTTCTAAATTTTCTCAATACAAGTGCGTTTTTTGCCTAACCGATGAATTATCTCATCAAAATCTTGAAATGTGCGTTTTATAAAATTCCATGCTGCGATGGCCGGGAATCGAACCCGGGTCAACTGCTTGGAAGGCAGCTATGCTCACCACTATACCACAATCGCTCTATTCGCTACATCAGAAGCGCTAAAAGTATTTTGAAGTACCTGACTAAATAATGATGATGATTTAGAGATCGCCATCAGCAATGATACTTGTAGAGTGTGGCTTGCTAGTCTTCAGGAATACTGTTGAAATAAGCAATAGTTCAGCGAGGGTAGTTCACAGTGATGGTAGTTGACAGCGATGGTAGGCCACATTGATGGTAGTTCTCAGTGATGGTAGTTGACAGTGATGGTATCTCACAGTGATGGTAGTTCACAGTGATGGTAGTTCACGGTGATGGTAGTTCACAGTGATGGCAGTTGGTTCTACTGGCTAGGAGCTGGTCTCTAAAAGCTTCAAAACTTTCTCTTGCAATACAGGTGCTTAGAAACTGATTCATTTAATTAAATTAATAAGAAATATACTACCATGTATTCAAAGCGCAGTAAAAAATTTAATAATTCATTAATATACGTCATGATGCATGAAAAATATTAATCATTTATTTATCTACATTGTTATACATGTAACAAATTTATCAATTATTGAAATATGTTACAATACATGCAAAAGAATCATACAAAATAGAATTCGCCCTTTGCGCTACAGTTTTAGTAATATCTCACGGTCATTACCCCGTTACAGTACCCCATTACCCAAAAAAAAAAATATATACGTTTTTGTTGTTTTGTTTTTGTTTTGCCTATGGGCTATAGATCCTAATACGTTAAGCATTGGAATGGAGGTTTGTTTCAGGGTATTTATTTGAGGTTCCCATCGTAGGTGGGGAGCATCTAAAATTACTCTAAGATATTTATATTTTCGTTCAAAACTAAAAGGTTGTCTGCGCGAGAAAATAGGGAGTGGAGTTACTCTTTTATTAGTGAAGCACATGGTCCTAGTTTTTCTAGCATCTATTTTAAGGCCCCACTCTTGTGACAATTTGTTAAGGGAATCCATTTGGGTTTGGAGTTTGTCGGTTGCTAAATGCAGGTCCTTGTGCGCTGTAAAAAAGGTTAGGTCATCTGCGTATTCACGCGACTGCACCTCTGTTTGAATTGGAATGTCGGACATCATTAGGTTGAAAAGCATAGGGGACAAGATACCACCCTGTGGAACACCGCTTCTGGCTCTTCTTACTGAGGAGTGAGAGCCCTCAAAGTATACCTGGAAAGAACGGTTAGTTAGGTACGAGTGAAGCCATTGTAAACTTGGCCCCCGTACTCCACACGAACCCAGCTTGTAGGGGACTCCTGTGGACTGGACTGTATTAAATGCATCTGTTAAATCCACAAAGAGACATAATAAAATTTCTCTCCTGGCAATTACCGAACGAACAGCGGCTTCCAGACGAGCAACCTGATCGAGTGCCGCCAGAAACTGCCTGAATCCCCCCTGTGAATTTCTAAAAGCCCCATTTTGTTCTAAATAGAAGGTAAGGCGCTGAGCTATCATTCGTTCCACCAATTTTAAGAGGCAGGAGAGCAAGGATATGGAGCGGAAAGACTCAACAGCAGTTAATGGTTTAAAAGGTTTAGGGATGGGAATAATTGAAGTGAGCTGCTATGACCTTGGGATGACACCCGTACCAAGACTACTACAGCACAAGTTGAGAAGCCATCTCTTATAAATATCTGGTAAATTTTTCAGGTGCTCATTGCACACCCGGTCCAATCCAGGAGCAGCGTTCCTCAGGGAGGCCAGACTCCTATCTAATTCACCAGTAGTAAATGGTTCATTTAAAAGGGACTGAACTGAACTGTTTAAGGCAAGAGCAAGTGGAAGCAAAACAAACTGAGGGAATGGGGTTGGAGGTGAGGAACCAAGGGTTTTTTCAAAATGGTCAGCCAGCGCATTGGCTTTAGAGTCTGAGTCTGTTAAAATAGAGTTCAGTGAGATGAAGGGCTGCGCTTTTTTAACAAAAGGGATTTGAAGGAGTTGTATTTGCTTCTATACCAAAGATATTGGTGTTTCAGAATTAATTTTATTACATAAATTGACCCAAGATGCTTTCTAGGCAATTTTAACTTCAAACTTTACTCCTGCTTGACAACATTTAAATTCTATTAAATTAGTGTTTGAAGGCTGGGATACCAGTGTTCTTTTTGCTTGTTGATTTGCTTCCACTGCTTCTGCACATATAGGGGATCACCATGTTTTATTATAGCGGGGAGATCTGTATTCCTTTGTTTGTTCAAAAGTTGTAATACTAGCTGATATCAAGTTTTTCCTAAACTCATTCAAACCTTGTTCCACATCTAATATCTCAGGCATTTCTGGTTGTTGCAGTGCAGCAGACCAGTCCTCCCACTTCCCACTACCAAACCTCCAGGATGGGTGGGACTTGTATCTAACAGATGAAGGTTCCACTCCGATACATGTAACAATAGAATAATGATCACTGCCCAGATCTTGTTCTGTTGATATGGAAGCAATAGGTTGCAAAAAAGCTGAAAGGAAGGTAAGATCGAGGGTAGAGAAGGAATTTTGATAGACATTAAAGTAAGTGGGTAGAGGAGGAGGAGTAAGCAAAGCAAAAGAAGGGTTATTTTGTAGAATTTGTTCTAAGTTTCTTCCGGTGGTGTTTGGTGACTTAGCTGGTTCCCACAGTGGGTCGTGGGCATTAAAATCCCTCACTATTACGTGGGTGGGCAGTAGCTCGTCAAAGTAGTGTAAGAATTCAAAAGTGGTGATTGTCGTATTGGGGTTATAGATGCATAAAATTGAGAGAAAATAACTATTTTGCTTGTACAGTGTTATACCTAAGATTTCTAGAAATCCTCGATTGAAAGGAGTGAGGAGTAGTTCTGTTAATGTTATGTCTGATCTTACTAGAATTGCAATCCCTCCACCAACCTGATCAACTGCTTTATGTCTATATATGTTAGTGTAATTAACAAATCTTGGTTCAGATCTGAGAGTAAGCCAAGTTTCATTTAGGAATGCAATATGGGGTTTAAGGGAGTATAGTTTTATTTTAAAATTGCTCAGTTTGTTTGAAAGGCTTCTGCAATTCCACTGTAACATTTTTAGTTCTTTCCATCCAGATATTTAGAAGATATATTGGTGAGTTTAGTGCTATGCATTGTGCGAAAATGTTTTTCAGAGGTATGTAGGGATTTATTCTTTGTTGCTGAGGATAAAGTTTGGGCATTAGTCTTGTGTTTTTTCCTTGGGTTTCGTCTTCCTAAGATGGGGGAAGGTGTCACTTGAGTTGTTGGCCAGTCAAGAGTGGTCATTAAGTTAGAAGGGTCAGAACAATCATTATGTTCAGGTTGTGTTGTCGACAGTCTTTCATTATTGGCAGAAGTGTTCAGCGCTTGAGACTTGAAAGTATCTTTGGGAATTTCAATTATTAGATCTTTTAGATTCAGATCCACAGCTTGACGAGTGACAGCTGTGAGTGTTCTTGCCAACAACTCGACCAATTGGGTTACAGTGACATTTGGCGATGTTGGAGTGATAAGTTCATCTCCAGTCTGAGTGCCAACAGAGACAAGTTTAAGAGGTTGTGTTCGAGAAGAGTATTGATCCTTACCTCCAGATTGAGTCACCGTTGAAATGTTCAAGGTTTGATCATAGTGAGGCTACACCAAGGAAGTCCCTCCTGCATGTAAGACCTGCCTTGCAGCATCCCTATTGGAGAGATTTTGAATTTATCTTACTTTCTCCACTTCTCTAGCTTGCCTGATCTTGGGCAACCTCCATAGTTTGCAGTGTGGTTACCACTGCAATTGCAACATGAGCGTGTGCTTGGGGAGGGAGATTCCCTGCTCTTGTGTGCATCACTGCACACAACACATCGAGGGGCCGCTCTGTAATTTACAGCATTGTGTCCAAACCTCTGACAGCGGAAACACTGCCATGGTTTACCTATATACTCTTATGTACTTTCTCGGTACTGCTAGTATCCAATACGTACAAACTGAGACAGAGTGGTAGTATTGAATACCACCTTGAAAAATACAGTCTCTATTTTATCTTTACCTTTGTATATACGTTCCATTGTCACTCCTCCGAAGCCAGCATCAATCAGTGCTTCGGTCAACTCCTCCCTGCTGGTGTCCTCCCCGAAAGGCTCAATTGCTCCCACTGAAGTGACTTGGTTGGCAGGGAGGTGACACTTGACTCTCCATGCTCCAATCTCTAGAACACTTAGGAATGGTGAAACATCCTCATAATGTTTCTTCATTGTGACCAGAATATTTCTACCTAGATTTCTTTTTATATTGGCTATTCCTTCTTTTACAAAGGCAGAATTGGCCAGTGCCTTACTCAGCGCCACATCATTGGCTAAAAATTTTTTTTTGCCTCATCCTCCATGCTGGGTTCCACCAATACGTATAATGGTGGGATTAGTTGGATTATTGCCCTGTGGTATTTTCCCACTAGTGTGCTGAACTATAGTAATGACATCTCCTTGTTCAGGTAAACACCCCTCAAAACTATAGATCTCCAGATTCATATTTTTATTTGGATTAATTTCAATAGCTGGTATGGGGGACAGAGCAAGCTTTTGGTCCTCCAGTAACTCCCCAGTGTCCCCGATTTGTGGACAAAGGCCATCCGATATCATGAGTTGACTTGGAGATACGGGTCGAGAAGGAGTAGGGGGGATGCACTCAGAGGCTGAATCTATGGAGGCCCAAGCATCTGAATCTCCCCTGATGAGAAAACCGAGCTCGTCCCCCTCCTCTGCCTTTTTTACGCATGAAATGCTAATAACACAATGAGAATGTAAATAAGAAATGCAACAAAAAATAAAAATTTTAGATAAGTATTAGGATGCCAAAACTGGATATAGTTTTCAGAAAATTCTCACCAAAGAGTAGGACGATACAACATTTAACCACCTCGCACTGTCAACGTTTTTATCGCATAATTTTTCGCACAGGCTGGACAATGAACTCGGACATTCATTTCGATGTCTGCTAGAACTGAAAATGTTGCAGAAGGTTTTTTAGAAAATCTTAATAACTCGCTTTTAATAAAATGTCACATAAAATGTGTAAATTTTCATGGAGAAGAACAAAACCATTTTTTTCTTTTCAAGAATGAATGTTTTGCCCCTTAAAATGATTTGAATTTTAAATCAAGAATGTTGAAGCTAGGGAGAACATAGTTTCGATGATTGCGGAAACGAGAGAAAGAAAGAAAAATAGTATATCCAATCATGCTGCAAAAAATATTTACCACCGGGTTTTCAAATTCCTTATCGGTTAAATTCTCAAATGATATGAATTTATTGGTTGATAAAAGCACAAACGGTGTGTATATTCTCACAAATGAAGTGAAACGCAAAAATGGACGGAAACCTTAAACTTTGCATTCAAATAATGAAATAAGCATATTGGCTGATATATATTATAAGTTCAGAAGTACTTTCTAGTATTATGACCACGATCAATGTTACATATCAGAAAAAATCAATATGTAACATGACCTACCACTCCAAATACCGTAAATTAAATAGTAATAAAATAGTTTTTCATTTTTACCAGTAAAAATAAAACTAAAAATGAATTAAGTTTTTACCCTTTTCTCACAATTAAGACACGTGCATTAAGTACACATTATTGTCATATTTTTTCTTTGATTAACAATAGCCATTGCGTATACTCAACTAGAGCATAGTGCTATGGCAACATCTCATGCATTTGATGGTTTGACTCATAAATAAGATTCACCTTCAGCTGGAGGGCTTTATTTTCAAATTTGAACATGTGACGTGTTAGCGAAGGTACAGCGAGTAGATAGTTTACAGCAGTGGTTCCCAAACTAGGGGGCGCGCCACTCCTAGGGGGGGCGCGAGGAGGATACAAGGGGGGCGTGAAGTCATCTGCTCAAAATTATTTGTTTAATTAGAATAATAAAGTCATTCAAAGAACAAATATCTGTCATTACATACGTGCAAAGTATAATTATAGCAGTCACTCCAACCACTAGTTCTCTTTACACGTTTTGGACAAGTCAATGATACTAACCACACTGACGCCACTGAGGGACTCGTCACAAACTCCCAATACTCCATCCCGTCAAACTGAGCACATATTCCCCTTGTCCACGGTAGGGATTTATTTCACTCTTCAATTCTGGATCACATACGTGTATGAGTGACATTGTAACCTTGACGATTTGCAAGGGTAGAACGATGCAGAATGGAATGTCTTGTTGATTGTGTGAAATACTCGTTGTGATTGAAAGTGTGAAATGTGAATAATACACGGTGAGTTTTGTTTACTAGTTTGAATGTATATGGTTAATTAAGTGTACTGTATATGTTGCTGGGTTTGATGGTTCAATCGTCATATCTATTCACTTAATAAAAGCGTTAATAAAAATCTCAGACAGCAGAAAGAAGCGAATCTATTATAAAAAAGTGGAAATGATAAAACAAAGCCAAAAAACACTATAACAGACTAAACCACTGCAA
>VCRD01006819.1:0-24701 GCA_006783055.1 Trinorchestia longiramus
ACCAAATGACGGTTTTACTTCTTATACTTAATTTTATTAAAGAATACTCTATTTGTATATTTTTGGGCGATGTAATATCGCTACAAGTACTTTCGACATTCAAATTTCTGAATCGTTATAAATTTTTCGAGACAATGTCTTTAAATGGTACACATTCCGCTAACTCCTTGAAAGTAGTGCGAATATTTTATCCTTTGATGAGCTGGACTGTTTTTTTCTTTCGTTTACTGTAATTTAACTTCATATAGTCAACTTTAATCCCCATTTTAATACAAGTTCTACCTTCTTTATTTTGTCCTATGCGTCGGAAAAGTCAGCACATCCGGTACTCTACTTGTGATTTTATGTGGTCTTGCCGTGGAATGTGGATCATAAGTTAAGAGCATGAGCAAGTGATCGGTGACGGAACGAGGTGGTTACATGATCGTTACAAAGGCTCCAGCCAAACACTGGCCCTCAAATCTCAGTTTAAGGTGGATCGTCCTGCTCTTTGGTGAGACTCAGCTGATAACTAGATCCAGTTTTCGGCATCCAAATAGTTATCAATTTCTTTTTATTTGTGTCAAACGCATCGATATTTATATTCTTATTGTATTATTAGCATTTCATGCGTAAAAAAAGGTAGAGGAGGGGGACGAGCTCTGTCTCCTCATCAGGATGAGATTCAGATGCTTGGGCCCCCATAGATTCCTTTATAGAGTGTATCCCCCATACTCCTCAACCCCTATCTTCAAGTCATGAAATCGGATGGCCTCTGCTCACAAATCGGGGACACTGGAAAATTACTGGATGACCAACAGCTCTTTCTGTCCTCCATACCAGCTATTGAAATTAATCCAAAGGAAAATCTGAATCTAGAGGTCCACAGTTTTGAGGGATTTTCACCTGAATAAGGGGATGTCATTACTCCAGCTCAGTTCACTGGTGGGAAAATGCCACAGAACAATAATCCAACTAATCTTACCATCATATTGGTGGAACCCAGTATGGAGGATGCCTCCAAAAATAGAAAATTCCTAGCCAATGATGTAGTGCTTGGTAAGGCACTGGCCAATTCTGCCATATAAAAAAATCTAGGTAGAAATATTCTAGTTGTTACAATGAAAATCCACTATGAAAATGTTTCACTATTCCTGAGTGTTCTAGAGATTGGAACATGGAAGGTCAAGTGTTGCCTCCCAGCCAACCAAATCACTTCAGTGGGAGAAATTGGATCTTTTGGGGAGGACACCAGCAGTGAGGAATTAACCGGAGCACTGATTGTTACTGGCTTCGGAGGAGTGACAGTTAAACGTACATACGAATATAAAGATAAAATGATGACTGCATTTTTGAAGATGGTATTTAATACTACCACTCTGCCTCAGTTTGTACTCATTGGATACCAGCAGTACTGAGTAAATACATACGTGGGTAAACCATGGCAGTGTTTCTGCTGTCAGAGGTTTGAACTCAGTGCTGTAAATTGCAGAGCAGCCCTCTGATGTGTTGTGTGCAGCAGTGCACACAACAGCAGGGAATGTCCCTCCCCATGTACATGCTGATGTTGTAATTACAGTGGTAACCACACTGCAAATTATGGAGGTTGTCCCAAGATCAGGCAAGCTAGAAAAGCAGAGAAAGTTAGATGAATTCAAAAGCTGACCTAAAGGGATGCTGCAAGGCAGGTCTTGCATGCAGGAGGGACTTCCTTGGTGCAGCCTCTCTCTAATCAAACCTTGAACATTCCAATGGTGACCCAATCTGGTGGTAAGGTTCAATACTCTTCTCAAGCACAACCTCTAAATCTTTTCTCTGCTGGCACTGACTGGAGATGAACTTGTCACTCCCACATTTCCAAATGTTACTGTAACCCAATTAGTTGAGTTGTGGGCAAGAACACTTGCAGCTGTCAAGATAAGGATCTGAATCTAAAAGATCTAATTATAGAAATTGCTAAAGATATTTCAAGTCTCAAGGGCTGAACACTTCTGCCAACAATGAAAGACTGTCTACAGCACAACCTCAACATAATGCTTGCTCTGACCTTTCTAACTTAATGATCACTTTTGACTTGCCAATAACTCAAGTGACACCTTCCCCAATCTTAGGAAGACCAAACCCAAGAAAAACACACAAGACTAATGCCCAAATTTCATCCTGAGCAACAAAGAATAAATCCCTACATACCTCTGAAAAACATTTTTACACAATGCACAGCACTAAACTCACTAATAAACCTTCAAAATGTCTGGAACCGAAGAACTAAAGATCATACAGTGGAATTGGAGAAGCATTTCTAACAAACTGAGCAGTTTTAAAATAAAACTATACTCCTTTAAACCCCATATTGCATGCCTAAATGCAACTTGGCTTACTCCTAGATCTGAACCAAGATTTGTTAACTATACTGCCATATATAGATATAAGCAGCTGATCAGATTGGTGGAGGGATTGCAATCCTAGTAAGATCAGACATAACATTCACAGAACTACCCCTCACTCCTTTCAATCAAGGATTTCTAGAAGTCTGCTGTACAAGCAAAATGGTTCTTTTCTCTCAATTCTATGCATCTATAAACCCAATAAAATAATTGCCACCATGGAATTCCAACACTATTTTGGCCAGCTATTGCCCACCCATGTCATAGTGGGGAATTTTAATGCCCACAACACCACTGTGGGAACCACCTAAGTCACCAAACACCACCGGAAGAAATTTAAAACAAATTTTACGAAATAATCCTTCTCTTGCTCTGCTTACTCCTCTACCCACTTACTTTAATGTCTATCAAAATTCCTTCTCTACCTTTGATCTTACCTTCCTTTCAGCTGTTCTGCAATCTATTGCTTCCATATCAACAGAACAAGATCTGGGCAGTGATCATTATCCTATTGTTACATGTATTGGAAGAGAACCTTCATCAGTTAGATACAGGTCTCGCCTATCCTGGAGGTTTGGTAGTGGGAAGTGGGCGGACTTGTCTGTGGCACTGCAACAACCAGAAATGCCTGAGAGATTAGATGTAGAACATGGTTTTGATGAGTTTAGGAAAAACTTGATATCAGCTAGTGTTACATCTTTTGAACAAACAAAGGAATACAGATCTCCCCGCTATAATAAAACGTGGTGGTCCCCTAGATGTACAGAAGCAGTGGAAGCAAAACGACAAGCACAAAGAACCCTGATATCCCAGCCTTCAAACACTAATTTAATAAAATTTAAACATTGTCAAGCAATGGTAAAGTTTGAAGTTAAAATTGTCAAGAAAGCATCTTGGGTCAATTTCTGTAATAAAATTAATTCTGAAATAACCATATCCTTGGTATGGAAGCAAATAAAACGCCTTCAAACCTCTTTTGTTAAAAAAGCGCAGTCCTTCATCTCACTGAACTTCATTTTAACAGACTCAGACTCTAAAGCCAATGCGTTGGCTGACTATTTTGAAAAAAACCCTTGGTTCAATACCTCCAACCCCATTCCCTTAGTTTGTTTTACTTCTACTTCCTCTTGGCTTAAGCCGTTCAGTCCAGTCCCCTTTAAATGAATCATTTACCACAGGTGAATTAGATAGGAGTCTGGCTTCTTTGAGAAATGCTGCTCCTGGATTGGACTGTGTGTCCAGTGAGCACCTGAAAAATTTACCAGATATTTATAAGAGATGGCTTCTCAACTCGTGCTGTAGTAGTCTTAGTACGGGTGTCATCCCGAGGTCATGGCAGCTCGCTTTAATTATTCCCATTCTTAAACCTTTTAAACCTTTAACTGCTGTTGAGTCTTTCCACCCCATATCCTTGCTCTTCTGCCTCTTAAAATTGATGGAACGAATGATAGCTCAGCGCGTTACCTTACGAGTATATTTAGAACGAAATGGGGCTTTTTAGAAATTCACAGGGGGAATTCAGACAGCGGCTGGCGGCACTCAATAAGGTTGCTCGTCTAGAAGCCGCTATTCGTTCGGCAATTGTCAGGAGAGAAATTTTATTGTCTCTATGTGGATTTAACAGATGAATTGAATACAGTCTGGCCCACAGGAGTCCTCTACAAGCTGGGTTCGTGTGAAGTACGGGGGCCAATTCTACGATGGCTTCACTCATACCTAACTAATGGCTTTTTCCAGGTATACTTTGAGGGCTCTTACTCCTCAGTAAGAAGAGCCCGAAGCGGTGTTCCACAGGGTGGTATCTTGTCTCCCATGCTCTTCAACCTAATGTCAGACATTCCAATTCAAACAGAGGTGCAGTCGTTGGAATACGCAGATGATCTAACTTGTGCAAACAACCTCTTACTTTTGAACAAAAATATAAATATCTTGTAGTAATTTTAAATGCTCCCCACCTACGATGGGAACCTCAAATAAATTACCTGAAACACACCACCATTCCAATTTTTAATATACTTTAATCAATAACCCATAGGCACTGGGGTGCTGACCGTGAGGTATTACTAAAACTGTATAAAACTCTCGTTCGCAGTCGTCTTGATTATGCTACTCCAATATATGGAACAGCCGCCCCTAGTAATCTCTCCAAGTTGAACAGCATCCAGAACCATTGCCTGCGCATTGCAACTGGGTGCCGTAAAACTATCACTTCCCTTCAAATAGAGGCCGACATTCCACCTTTCGCTTTACACCGAGAAGAAATAACATGCAGATGTAGACTGCTCCAGCTGCCTCTCAATATAGCCACTTCTGAGCTGGTTTAATGGTTAAATACCCCTCAAATTGGTTCTTCTTCCCTATTGCCCACCTTCATCGCGAGCGTGAGAGCTATTTTTCCCAAAGTTGGCCTCCCAACTCCCTCTACAAATGCAGCTCCAATAATCTCCCCATTTCCTCTTTGGTTCAGGACGGATGATTGAATTCTGACTGAATTTTTACCGTCTTCTGTGTCTTCATTAACCTCCCAATCAGTTATCCAAACCTATAATGAACTAATGGATACAAAGTTTGCAGATTACATAGCTATATTCAAAGATGGTTCGCGAAGTACCGAGCCTACTTGTTCCTCCTCTGCCGCGATTGTGGTTCCTTTAAAAGGAGTCACGCTAAATTGGAAACTTCGCCCACAAAAACAGGTAATAGAATGTGAACTGCAGGCAATACATGAAGCCCTGTCTTGGATCTCGGAGAATTCTCGCCCCTCTGATAAATACGTCATATTCACAGATTCATTGAGCTCCCTATATTTGATTTGCAACACAAAACCTAAATACTACATTCTTCTGGTCTACAATATACAGAACAAGTTGATTAACCCATTTCTTCCGTGCGTCACCATATGGTAACACAATTTTAAACAAATTTCAATTCAATATATTTATAAATTCCTACGTGATTTCGTTTGAACGAGTTCCTTTCAAGTTCTGTACGAGCTTAAGCTATATTTTGACGCAATCGGTTCAGTTTCTTGCAAGACGGGGTAGGAGTGACACGTGTTTATTTCAACACTACCTGTCAAGTCTCGCCTCGGGCATGGCGTCATCGAAAAGGTAGGCTTGTTATTGTATATTGAATACTACCAATTGAAATAAAAATTCGGGTTTTTATAGAGGGTTGTACACAGATTACTTACATTGTCTGTCAGAATCTAATCGTCACATGTAATAAAAGTTATATACAATTGAAATTAGCGTTACCGAATGCTAACGCTAGGAAAATACAAGTTCAAAAAGATAAGATGAACGATTTTGTAATGTAATCATTTGTTTCAGAAACAGAGGCCTCTCAATAAATGAGATTTTGTCTCTACTTGAAGATTCAGAGCAAAATTGCGATATATACATGGAACCACCGGAAGTTGGTGACGTCACTGACGAGGACTTTGGCAACGAAGATGCTGAAGGAGGATTGCTAGTAAATAATTGGAGCAGCAATCAGTTGCGTGCTGTTGCAGAGTTACGGTGGAAAAAAGGATCAATCGAGTCTGAACAGGAATGTCTATCGTCTTAGGATAATGCTGCAAAGAAAACTAAAATTGGGAAAAACTCGTAAAAATGATCTGGAATAAAAGAGATGTACCACGACAAATGAAGCTATTCCCTGAGAGTAATTACAGCAGATACAGAGATTTCACGGAAGTGGAGCGTGTGAATTATTTTTTGATGACTATATTGGAGCATACAAAAGAGCAAATGACTATTTATTCAATGAGGAAGGATTGTCTAGATGTAAATGTACAAATAAATGAAATAAAGACTTTCGTCGGCATCCTATTAGTGTCAGGATACAATTTTCTTCCTCGCAAGCACATGTATTGGTCTAAATCTTCTGAGGTGTACAATTAGGCGATTTCTAATGCCATGCGTCGTGACAGGTTTGATCTAATTATGGAATATCTACATTTCAATGCCTCTGATAACCTCGATAAGACTGACAAGTATGCCAAGTTACACCCACTTATCTCCCATCTGCAAAAAAAGTTCATGATGAATTTCATTCCAACTCAAAAAATCTCATGATGTGGCCATGATCGAGTATTTGGGTAGTCATAGCTGCAAACAAGCAAGTATAAATAAACCTATAAGGTTTGGATACAAAATATGGTGTCAGAATACCACCTCAGGATATCTAATTGCATTTGATCCTTATCAAGGGAAGACGCATAGGGGCGATGAGTCTCTTGAGAAGGAATTTGGCAAATGTACTTCTACTATTCTCAACCTAATGAATTCCTATACTGAAGAAAAAAGACTCTGCCTTACCATATCTATATGGATAATTTATTCACTACCATTCCTCTCCTATGCGAACTAAATAAACGAGGCTATAGTAGAACGGGCACGATTAGAGCCAACCGTATTGACAAAAATTGCCATGTAACGTCTGCAGCTTCATTCGAGAAAAAAGAGCGTGGCTATTGTGAATGTGTTACAGGAACTACAGATGCCTCATGTGTGAAAATAACCAGGTGGAAAGACAACTCCGTTTTGACTGTAGCTTCAACAACTCATGGAAAAGACCCAGCTGGAAATGTAAATAGATGGTCCAAACAAGCATGCAGCCGACTTGTTGTGCAGTGCTCTAGCGCAATCAGGGAATACAATAAAGGAATGGGAGGCACAGATCAAATGGATTAATATGTAAATGCAAACTGCATGGGAATTACAGGGAAAAGATGGTGCTGGTGCATGTTCACCTGGATGTTGGATGTATCCATACAAAATGCTTGGATTATTGCTCGAAATACCGCAAAAAAGTTGGATCAATTGGAGTTCAAGAGTCTAGTTGCGATGGTATACCTTCTGAGATTCAAAAATCCTCCACGAACTGGAGGCAGTCCATCTTCCTCACGCCCAGGATTCAGTGACATGAGGTATGACGATGTTGGTCATTTTGTAATGCCGGTACCTTTGAATAAACGGCGTCGATGCATGGGAGACTACTGTAAGTCACACGTTCGTACTCAATGTTCGAAGTGTGATGTCGGACTGTGTGTTCACTGTTTCTTACCTTACCATACAAAGTGATTCATGTTTGATGATTATAGTGACATCAGGATTACCATTGTTCAAAACATGCGTACTAATAATTATAATTGTTATTGGAGCTGTATTGAATTACATATTTTATTTTTAATGGAATCTTAAGTTGTTAATTGAATTTGTTTGTCAATTTATTCCAGTATAAATCCTATTTTGTCAATGGAAGAAAACGGAAACTTTTTCAAAAACTTTTGTACTCGGATTTTCCTAGCGTTACCATATGGTAACGGTATATAATTAAAAAACTATGATTATTTTGGTGTTTTTTTCTTCAAATCATTGTTATATAAGATAAGTGAATGTCATATATAAACTTTCAACTAATTCTGGAAACAAAAGTTAACTCTGGAACAAATGGGTTAACATTACTTCCTCTTATTGTATTAGAATGAAGTTTATTCCAGGACATAGAGGTTTGTCGGGTAATGAGGCTGCAGACAGTGCTGCTAAAGCGGCGCATTTACTGCGATACCGCACACTGACGCCCTACTCTAAGGAGGAAACTGTAAGTTTTGCATGTAAAGGATTCAGGACATGTTGGAACTCAACATGGCTACAGCAACTCAGGGTAACCGGGAAGGGGCGCCACCTCGTGCAAATTAAACAGTTCTGGTAGTTGGCCCTGGGCCTCCCATAGGAACCGTCGTGTAGAAACTGCCTTGGCTAGACTACGGGTTTGGCATACAGGTTTTAGGTCCCACTTGTTTCGTGTTAATTAGACCACTGATCACAATTGCCCATGTGGTAGATTAGAAACCATAGAACTGTGCTCTTTAATTGTTTAAACTATTCTGATGAACGCACCAACCTAACTAACACTCTAACCTCTGAAAATGTACAAAAATTGATCGTAGACGCTCTTTTCCGATTCTTAGTTAGAAAATATTCACAAATTCGAGAATATATAGGATCAAATAAATGACTAAACAAAAATGCAAAACCAGAACCTGATATAGACTGGCTCAGCATATCATCTTCATCACCTTTCCCTCAGCATACTGTGCTTCCTCTCGCTATAACATTAAATGATGATACTTCCTCTGCAATAAATGATCCATTTAATATACAAGAACTGAACAGGGGACTGACTTCCATGAGAGGTACAGCTACAGGCCATGATGACATGCATAATGAACACTTAAAGCTCATGCCAGACACCTACAAAACATGGCTCCTCCAACTATACAACAAAAGCCTGCAATCTGAAATGTTCCCACAGTATGGCAGCCTGCAATCATCATTCCACTGCCCAAACCAAACAAACCACTAACATCTGTGGATTCATATCGTCCAATTTCCTTGCTGTCTTGCGTTTTTCAAAAACTAATGGAAAGACTAATAGTCAGCCGTCTCATATTTTTCCTAGAACAGAAGGGCGTCATCAGAGAAACGCAAGGAGGCTACCGACGAAGATTGCAATTGATCAAGTCACAAAGCTGGAGGCTGCAATAAGATCTACATTGGAAAACAAATCTATTATGCTGTGCATCTTCGTTGATTTTTCAAGTGCATTCGATACAGTATGGCTCATGGGTGTTCTCTATAAGTTAAGTTGGTGCGGAGTTCGAGGAACAATGTTGCGATGGCTGCAAGCGTACCTGAAGGATAGACGTTTCAAAGTGTTCATGGAGGCTACCTACTCGTCAGAGAAGATAGCGAAGAGTGGTGTTCCGTAGGAGGCGGTGCTGTCACCTTTGTTATTCAACATTATGATGTGCGATACGCCAGTGGAGGAAGGGATCTGTTCCTGTGAGTATGCTGATGATTTGCTTTTTATACCCAACATCCCAATCTTAGCATTGCAACGGATACCCTACAGCAACAGCTCACTTCACTTCATAACTGGTCAAAACGATGGGATCTAAAAATAAATTTCTACAAAATCAAGTGCATGCCTACAAATAAAAGAATTAGCCCACTTCCTATCTCAGTAGAAGGACAGCAATTGGAATTTATAAAACAATTCAAGTATCGTGGAGTCATGTTGGACTCTCCTCAGCTCTGCTGGCATCATCAAATGGAATAACTCAAGCAATCCTGTACACCATTGCTCAACTTGCTACAATCTATATGACTACGCTGACCGGGAATTACTAATTTATCTATATAAAACCCTCATCTGTAGCGGAGTAAATTATGCTGCTCACTGTGTGGTATTGCTGCACCTTCTAATCTCCTTCAGCTAAACAACATTCAAAATCATATCCTTCGCCTTGCTACTGGATGCCGCAAAACTTCTCCTGCAGCTTTACTGGAGGTAGAAGCAGTTGTCTTCCCTTTGTCAATTTACAGAGATCTACTAACGTGCCAGTATTACAGTAAATTTCAGCAAATTTCCAATGAAATTGCTGATAACTTACTACAAGCTCAATTTCCTTCAGAGGGAGTGTCTTTAACACTTTTGCCATCCATGACATCACGTGCAAGAGCCTTTTTTACCAATGTAAACCTGCTGATTCTGGCTTGCAACGCAGTACCACTGGTTTCACCGCTCCCTCCCTGGATCAAGGTGGAGACCAATATCTGTACTGATTTTCTCTTTACCTCAGTATCTTCTCTATCCAATCAAAATGTGCTACAAATGTACCACGAATTAATAGACACTAACTACTCTGGATACACCCATATATTTACTGATGGTTCTTGTATTGTTGAACCTACCTGTTCTTCATCTGCAGCAGTGGTAATCCCTTCCAGGGGAGTCACCATAAACTTCAAACTCCGACCTCAAATTCACATCATGGAGTGTGAACTTATTGCCATCAATGAAGCACTTCAATGGATATTGCTGAATAATTGCCCAGAAGAAAAGTATGTTATTTTCAGTGACTCGTTGAGCTCATTGCATCTCATGCAGAATACAAGGCCAAAAAATTACCTACCTTTAGTGTTCAATATACAGGACAAGTTGTTCAACATTGCTTCTTCCCATGGGGTTTACCTGCAGTTTATTCCTGGCCATAAGGGCATCCCTGGTAATGAGGCTGCAGATGAGGCAGAAAAAATGTCCATTTGCTGCGGTACCGCACCCTAGCGCCGTTCTCTAATGAAGAAATTAAGAACCTTACCAATACCGCATTCAAAACAAAGTGGAAGACTGAGTGGTTGAGGAGTATTCAACTGACGGGGAAGGGACGTCATCTACTGAAAATTCGAGATAATACGGGGCAGTGGCAGTGGTCTGCACACAGGACCCGCAACATTGAGACAGCAACTTACTCGTCTTCGTGTCGGGCACACTGGGCTCAGGTCACACCTCTATCGCTTCAGCATTGCGGAAGATCCCTATTGCTCTTGTGGTGCTGAAGAAAGTATCGACCATATTTTTTTCTCCTGCTCTTCCTACGCTGCAGAACGTGCCACCATGAAAAATTCCTCGACTCCACTAAATGTACCATTCTGCTTGAAGAATTTACTTGGAGGTGGTTTCTTTCCAGAACCAACTCAAAAACAAATTGTTAAAATAGTTGCTAACTATTTAACATCCATAAGGAAAATTAAAACCATCTGAAATCTTTTAAAAATTACAACATTTCAGAGAAGTGAAGGGAATCTCTGAGTAGAACCACCCAGAAAAACCTCCTGTATCCTCTTTCAACCTGGGTGCTAAATTTCAAAAAACAATAAAACATCCCTGAAGACGTGGAGCTGCATGGACCCATCTCCGAAGCTCTAATAAAATTGAACCAAGAAGATCTTGCCGTGTCTCAAACAAATAGTCCTACCTAATCACACAACCCCTTTTGAGTGCCTAATATGAACTTAACATGCTCTCAATGAATCTCTAAGGCATATTGAAAAGCTAAAAATAAAAATGTATAATTTAGGTAAGCTGAAGGACATGTCGGAAATTTGAATTTTATTGAAATCAAAGTTATGTAGGGAACAAGTTCTCATAATGGTAGATAGAGATATATACTGGTCCATCATTTACTTGAAATTAAGAATAAAATACATTAGAACCTAAGGGATATACATTACTAAAACATCAGATATCGTATCAGCAACAAAAAGTACCCATCAGACCATGTGAGATTTTCAACCACTTCATGTTCTTGGAAATATTATGTAGATACAGGTCAATCCTGTATATTCAAGGCCAATTGTTTGGAATTTTTGGGACTGTCAGTACTGAAACGTTTGGATTTCTATTAAAATATATCCTGAATGCTATTGTTTTTTGTTTTCATCAGTTTGTCTAATAATTTTTATTTTTGTTTCAGTAGATATGGGAGAGTGTAGGGTAATTTCATGTTTGGTTGTAGGCAGTTTTTGTGTTGAGGTCAAAGCTGTGGCCACTGATGGCTGTGCTGGAGGACTCGTCTTAAACTGGACAGCTCTGACCACCAACAAGGAAGGCTCTCGAATCTTACTCTCCAAGTTTGCTGTAAGGAAAAGGCTCTTAAATAAATTCAGGATGCATTTGTTAGCCTCATTTAATTTTCTTCAAACCTTCATGCTTCTATTCACTTACATAAACTCATGTAATAACTTATTTATTAATTGCTGGATTGATTATCTAATTATTTTATTACAGCTCTGATGCATCCATTATTTCATAGATATTAATGTGTGCATTGACATGTGTAGCAATTTGTGTACTATTTTGTGTATGGAATTGATTATTGATTCATGATATGATTCATGTTGTTAATTTATTTACTTTATAATTGTGTTATTGGTTTGTGAATTGTTGGTTTACTTGTAAATTAATTAGTTAATTCAAGTTCTAGTGTATTCATTGATATGTCTAATTAGTTTTACTCGTGCTTGTAATTTTGAAGGGTTGATTAACCATGCAGTACTGTAGTTTTTTTAAGCTTCTTTGTTTAAAAATCAGCAGATATAAGAACTTTCTGTTTGTGTAGCCATGTACATACTTAGCTCATAGTTTTGTCATACTGATCTATTTGTAGACAGTACAAATCTATCTTTTACATCTAATGGCACCTTCTATTTAATTTTTAGCATTAGAGACATTTGTTCTTGTTTATACATGTATGAAAATTTGGCTAGAATACAATGCAGCATTACCATTAAATTATTTTGTATCTCAGATAACCACTGTCTTATTGGGTGATGCTTTCCAATGTATGGTGTAAACCGCAATGTATGATCTAACAGTTTCCCATCAATAGGAAAGAGTCAATAAATAAATAAGAGTTTTAAGAGTCATAGACCAATGTAGGGTAAGAATCTTTCCTCAATGCATGTCTGTGAATTTCTTTTTTGTATTTTTGATGCGAGAGTGACCTTCAGAGACCATTATTTTGTTTCATTTAACAAGAGGTTTACCTTGCAACATTGTGTAGGCATTTCTAGAGCTTTATTCTAAGTGGTTCCTTGCAAACAATTACTCTTGAAACTTTGTATTGAATTAAGTGAGTAGTGATACCTTTTCTTTGCCTACTGTACTCTGATCTTAGATATAAATTGCTTGATCTGTCACAGAAATCAGCCATACTCTTTCCTGGAGAACTCTCTCATGCACAAGTGAAAGCTCTGATAAGCAGTGGACGTGCCTCAGGAGTGGGGCATCTTTTTGGTTCAGCGACCCCCTTGGAGGACGTGAACTTAAAGCAGTCCTCACCAGACCATGCATCGTGTGCCCTTGCGCTCACAGACACTGGGGACTTGTTGCTCATCCTCTTTGAAGGCTTGTGCTGCCAAGTGTTCAGCCTGGGCAGACTGACTTTCCCTGTGGTGTGGGTCGGTACAGTTCATGGTAAGAGACGTACTATTATGTTTAACTGCTTGCTTCTAGTCCGAGAGTTAGATATAAAAGTGTCATGGATGCTCTACACCTGGTCAGCCAGTTGTGAATCTAAACATCAAGCTCTGAGGCGATTTCATTGCAATATTTCCATGTCATTTCACGTAGTCGTTATGGCATCTGAATTACAACAGTTGTGAGTGTTCTACAGCAGTTTGGGAGGGCTACAGGAGTTGACATATTTCAGATGGCAGTGCGCGGCTGGTGTGTGCTGTGCAACACAGTGGCGTCCTCCATCTCTGCCAGCCCACAGCAACTGTCACCTGCCAAGCTACGGGATGTGTGCGGTTTGCATGGAAAGCTCTCCCTCTTATCAGCAGAGTTGTTGCTGTCTCTACATCCACGAACTCGGTTGTTACGTCAGATGGTTTTCATCTACACATTTATACGTTGAAGATTGAAAATACAAAACTCTGTTCGAAGATTTGCTCATGTTTTTCGTGTCTAGATATCACCCAAATTAATAAGATCGTCAAGTTTGCCGGTGTTGTATCGCTGAGCTGCTCCAGTTCTAAGATCTGGTTTACTACTGTTGACGGCAGACATTACTGCAAGTCATGGGGCACGTTTCTGAGTAGAGCTCAACCTGCAGAGTCTGACACTAATTCTGCCCATGTAAAGATTGATCACGTTGACCATGACATTACACTTGACAGTACATTAAAAGAAATGAGGAGCATCAGCGAATTAACGTCCAGAACCCAAGCGCAAAGTGACAAATTGAATTGTTATGTTAAGCAGTTAAATATGGCTCAAAATTTGTGGAGCTTTCCCTCTTCCACAAAGGATGATGACTATTTCAATTTAGAGTACAATGTTCATTCATGCGCAGATCCTGGCTATGATTACAGATTAAAGTTTCAATTGTCAATTAAAAAAAAACGCATGGAACTGGTGGAAGAATGGTGGCGCGTGCGTATTGCCGTGCCTGACGGTCTTAAAACGCGCTTCATTTCAGCCCCCTTCAGTGATCAACATTGTTCTTTTGTGATTAGACTCACCTTGAAAGAAGTCAATTTTCTTGTTTTCTCTCCCACAAAGGGTTGCAGGCCACGGCTGAAACTTGACCTTGTGTTCATGCACTATAACTGCTCTCGGCCCCTTGTCTGCATAGCAGCTCTTCAACTGAAACTCTGTGTGTGGAAATTTCTTAGTGAAAAGCAAAATTTTACGACCCTTTCAAGCGAAGGAAACTCGCCTCTTGAATCTCACCTAAAATGTCACGGCAATATTCAAAATGGTGCCGATGTGTGTACTGGTGTTCTGCCACATAGGTTTTTGATCCAATGTCCGAGTTCTAATGAGTTTCTATCAAATTTTTGTGATGTGTTACGTATCAAAGAAATGCCTAATGAATCTTCATTTAAATTAAGTAAGCTCTTTTTCTACGGTAGTCATGGTGTAATGGTGAAGGTTTATTCTGCGCTTGATGTGGTAAAGATTGATATAAGCAGTTCATCAGCTATCATAGGACTTGCTTTGAGGAAAAACCTTAGTGAATTAGGTCAGAAATTTTCTGTACTTAAAAGTAGGAAAATCACTATCGATGTGCCAGTAGTTGAACAAATTTTCAGCTTTCAATACTTTCTAGATGCGTCTGCAGAAGATTCTAAACAGATTTCAAATGTGCGCAAGTTATGTAGCGATTTAGATGCAATAGTGGGTGCTTTACCTCATTAACATTTCAGCGTCTCTCGATTACGAGAAGCTTGCCAAATGAATGTCTCGCTACCAGAGTGTTTCCATGCTTCAGATCAACTCATAGGAATAACTAGTGGACCCACAAAAAAAACACAAGACCTACTAGAAAATTCACGTGTTTTTTTACTGAATTTGTTCTTTTGATTTGCCAGTGGACGCTGACTTTGCGAAGGAGTTTCCAGATTTAAGGATGTGCTTTTGGTATCCACAATACAATGCTTACAAACCTTTCGAATTTCCTCTTATCTAAATCCTTAAGAGCGTGACAGAAAGACGGACCAAGCAAGCAAGCAAGCGAGCAACAAACTGTGTATTATTATGTAGTGGAATACCCAGCTACACTCCTACGGAGTGTCGAAGCTACTCACCATCGCACCCAATCATATGTAAGACCTACAGTCTATGTTGGCATAAATACTCGTTCACTTTATTTTGTTCAGTGCTCCATGTTTCCCCTAAATTATTTTGATAATTCGTTTCGTTTGAATAGTATAAATATAGTTATGCGCCTTCGTTGAATATGATATGTATGTATTACTGCTTGAAACACCTGATTTATTGAATAAAAAAGAAAGAATGAAAGAAATATTTTATTACAATCAGGTCAAAGTATAATTAAAGTTTTTCTGAGTTAGGATTCACATCAAACACTACATGTCACTGGATGGTGTTTAAACTGTTTCAAACACCAATGATTCATTAGCATTTGGCGGTTTGTGGCTTATAAAATGCGATAGCAGCTTTCTGAAAAGGAGCGCTATCGTGTTTTAGCTGACAATAATGCATGTCAGCGTGTTTGAGTTATCGTATAAAGTTACTAAAAATTCAAAGAGTTTCCTATAGTTTTCTAATCTTCTAAATATTTCAGGAGCTACTTCATTGATTATAATCTGGGTCTACAGCAATGAGAATGTAAATTTGTTTCAAGTGACTCATATTTGGGTTCTACTTGGAGGAACTAAAATAACACTGTACGCTGTTCATGCGAAGTTCTATGTACTGTTCGTAGTTTCTGTGTGACGTTACTTAGAATTGCAGCTAGTTTTGAGGACATACCCTAGAACTGCGTGTTACCGACCACCTACTTGTGTGCAAATACAGGTGTGGACATCATCCTGCTAAGTAAGACGGACTGAGCCTTCGAACTAGCGTAGATTGTGGAACGCAACGACTTACATGGTTCGTGGGAGAAAATACATAGGGCATATATCAACTGTAACTATTATATCGCGTGAAAAGAGTCCACTGTTTAATGTAGGGACGTACTTTAATTTTATTTGCAATTGAGCCAGATGTCAAATAGGTTCCAAGCTCATGTCGTTTAATAAATTGTTTTTACATTTGACCATGTGCTTTTTATTTTCACTATTTTACAAAAAATCCCTTTCCCGTTTCTAATCAGCTAATGATAGGTTTCTCCATCATTCCCTAAATTTAAATTTTGGAGATACACTTCTCGAGAATACTATGACTTGAAGTAGACTTATGAACGACATTTAGTGTTTCCGCCTTAGTTTCTGAACTTAAATTCAGGATATAAATGATGAACTGAAGTGCTTGAAGATTAATTGGGTCAATTTGCAGATGCAACAACCTACAGTAGTTTTTACCTCTGGTTCAAGCATACTCCGACGATCCTAATTCACACACTTTGTATGTAATCGCCAACCTTATAACAAATGAACCGTTTTTAAGAACTACACGCGCTCTGGCTACAGTAACAAGATAAAGGATCATCCGGACACCCGTACCACTAGCAATTCTGTTCAAACCGTAATATCCCAAGGAATAATGAAAACGGTTTTCAAATTTCGACAGCTTTATCAAACGAGCGAGCTTAAATTCTCATTCTACGTATATGGCAATCGTGGATCTTTGACCATGATTGCAGCCTCCACACGTTCACGGAACTTGGCTACCCCGCAGATAATTTTCACTTTTTCTAAGGACCTCACTGCCTGTTTTATGCCCTCACTGAAGGCTGTAACGCTCTTATGAAACCTTGCATAGGCCTGAGCTTTGATTTGCGAGCCTCGAAAATCAGTACAAAGGGTTCAAGTTCGGTCAGTTTGAAGGCCAGAAGTCCTCCCAGAATCACAGGCCAGACCTACATATAGTAAATCGACGGTCTTGCGAGCCCTGTGGGTGAGGCTGTAGTGTCTCGTAAATATCGTAATTAATTTAGAATGATCTTGGAGTCGATACAAATATATGATGTATTTTAGTAATATTTTAGAGTTAAGTTTTATACATATTTCACGTCATTTGAAACTAGTATTTTGAAGAGAAAAATTTAATCGTATTTGCAACTTCAAATTGTAACCCTCGTCTATAGAAGATCATTGTCACCCACGAGCCTTGAGGCTTAGTGCCCAGCAGTTCGGTCTCAGCTATCGCCCAGTTAGCAACAATTCTATTAGCGCTTTCAGTCTCTCTCTGACGGGTAAGTTTTCTATTGCTAATGTGTTAGGAAGTTTTGCGTTTGGCTTACTTACCAGATATTCCTTAAACTTGTCATTTTAGCTTTGCCTGGATATTCCTCTGTAGGCTTAACTGTTCGTTTAATTCTAGTGATTGTTTTCACTAATTCGACGAAATTTTCGTTGCATATTATTCCACAATGCGGCAAATATTTGATTTGATTTTATTTGTATTATTTAAATTTGATTTTATCAGACAGTCAGTAGTTCAAAATGCATTATGGTGATTTTCCTTTGCATAGTCTTAACACGTTGAGTGCGATTATCTAGCCGGTGCAAATCTTTACTTTGTACACACAGTCACTAGAAAGCTTTGAAAAAATTACAGAACCTAACCTGAGCGACCCACCGGTGGGTCGTATCGCACTTAACGTGTTAAGCAACAGTTCTAATGAAGATTTCCTTTTGTGAAGCAGTGAGTTAATTGACAGCTAGATTGTATTGCAGAATCTCATTTCAGCATGGTCACGTTTTCATTCAAATGATTTAAATTGTGTTTGAGGAAGTTGTGCTTTGATTCGCTTAACTCCAAGATTTTTAATTAATCCAATGATAGAATATCTTGAATAATAACTATTGCATCAGCCATCAAATTCATTGTCTAATTTCGTATCACTCAAGTCTCTACGTTCGAGTATATATGACGGGCATACTAAAAGATCGACGGTTATTCAATTTCACTTGGCCTCGGGGAGAAGCTGCCTATCAACATCTCGTTTTGTGTTCCCTGTAGCAGCAAGCTAATTAGGTACGATGCTTTAATGTTTTACTCAACAGTTGTCGTATAAAGTTGCCTTGTGCTATTGATTTTTTTTTGCTAAATTCTGTATTTATTTCGAGTTACTTATTAGTCCTTATCCGGACAGGTTTCGGTTTCAGTTTCAGTTCTAGTTTCGGTTTTACGGATTTCAAGTTCTCAGTTTTGGTCCTCGATCTCAACCCCAACTTCTGCTCTGATTTTGATCGTGTTAATAATAAATTTGCAAGCTACAAAGCCGATCGTATCACTTCCCTCGAAGAACACCCCCATACCAAAATAACGACAACGGAAAAATAGCTGTTCCTCAAAAGACCAAGGCCTGCTGGAACTTATACTCGTTACCTACATCCTTGGCATTTGTCCATTTGACTATTTCAACCTCAATAACGTTACAGTAGACCTCGGCATTCCCTTTTTTCGTGGTTGTAGAGAAAGCGAGTTGAGATGTCACCCTAACTCGAGACCACGCAGAGGACCGTGACGCTAGCCGGCTTCTTTTTCGTCACCCTGGGTTCTACGTCAAGGCTCAAAATGGCGATCTAGCGGTCATAACGTCTGTGATAAATTTTGTCGACTGTAAAAATATTCTCGCCAGAGAAGAATTTAATAACTAAACCGTTTCTCTTCTATTAAGGCAAAACCTTCTTGCACCTCCCCAAGCAAACTTTTCTTCATCATGTTGGTGAGAAGAGGTCTCCTACCTTGAGTAAGATACAGGTAACTCTCGATTTGTCTCCTGAGATAGGACTGGATCAATAGAGATGGTGGATAAATCGACGTACCATATTTGGCTTAAAAGAAAAGTAAACCTGTTATTTTAGGGGAAACTTTATGCTGCATACGAATAATTATTCTAGCATCCTACAGTAAAGGAGTAAATAAAATGAAAATATTCAGATAAATAAATTGTTTAATGTTCTTATACGTGACAAGCATATTTGTTTAAATATATTGAGATGGTAAACAGTCGAAATATATAAGCGTTAAAATATAAAATAAGACTTTATTACATTTATGTATATGACAACATATATATTGATAAAATATTGAGATAAAATCTCTGACTTTTATTTATTTCATCATATTTTCTTTTGCAGTTACCTAGAAGGCCATCTAAAGTTGAACAAAATGTACGCGTAATATCTGAATTTTCTTCTACATCTGCAAAAGCTTGTCTTAACTGTTCGGCAAGATCGAAGCGTTTAGCTAGTTTATCAACATTTGATGCCTCTGCATTAATAGAATCACCTTCACTATCTTCATCTTTCCGGTTTACTTCACATAATAATGTGCAGTCTATGTTCATTAATTGTTCATTTGACTTCGCGCTGTCATGGGTTACCAAATGTTCTATGATATTTTCTACCGTAATATTAGTGAAGCCAGCTTCCCTATTCAATTCGACAATTTCGTTAATAACAGTCACTAAAAGAATCATTGCTCGACATTGTGAAGCCAGGCCATAATTTACTCCATACACCTTTCATTGTGCAAACATGAACTTCGCTCCAAGCTGCGTCAACTATTTTAATAGCTGCGTTTATATTAAACTCTCGCCAGAGAGTTCGAACTGTTTGACCGTCTATTAGCATAGAATGAGGCTATAGGTGTTGACTTGTGTTGGTGAATGAGGCTATTGACTTGTGTTGTACAATCATCTTTAAGATATCTCGTAAACAATAAGATTTAAAGGCTGAAATGACTCCTTGGTCCATTGGTTGCAACAGAGAAGTAGTGTTAGGCGGCAATAAAAATGACTTGAATATGAGGATTAAAGGAATTCGAGTTCAAAGGATGACTAGCAGCATTATCTAAGACAAGAAGAGCCTTATTGTGTAGATTTTGTTCTTTGTTGTTTCTCAACAGCTGGGACGAAATATGAATTAAACCAGTCCAAAAATATGTTTTTCGTCATCCAGACTTCAGAATTGCTTCGCCAAATAACAGGCAAGTCTTCGGTGTTGCAATTCTTCAAACATCTAGGATTCATAAATCGATAAATCAGTAAGGGCCTCAGTTTTGCAGTGCCTGATGCATTTCCTCTTAATAATAGGGTGACTCTATCTTTGTGGGCCTTGAAGCCTGACCTGCTATTTTCTTCTTGAGTGATGCACGTTTGTGAGGGCATAGTTTTCCAAAACAATCCTGTTTCATCGCAGTTGTATACCTGCGAAGGAACGTAACCACCTTCTGAAATGATTTCTTTAAAAGTAAACAAATAATCAGAGGCAGCTTAATCGGCAGCACTCGCAGCCTCGCCAGAAAGAGTGACATTTTTAAGCTTAAACCGCTTCTCAAATTTATGGAACCATCCATTGCTTGCATTAAAATCTCCTAAGTCATATTCTTTCTTTCTCATTGTTTCGTGTATAGAAGAAGCCTTCTCTCTTATTATCCTACCAGATACAGGAGCACCCTTTTCTCTCTGGTTTTGTATCCACACTTTCAGCAGACTTTCCATAGTATACATCGATGAATTACGCAATTTCAGTGAATTACCTCTTCCTTTAGCATGGAGAGTACTTGCAGACTCCCTAATTGTAATTTCGAATTTAGATATTTTTCTCACTGCTGATGTTGACACAGAGAAATGTTTACTAATTTCAGAAACCGACTGTCTTCTGTCTACCATCTCGAGAATCTTCAGTTTCTCTTTAATACTAATTGTTTTTCTGGTTTTTACTTTCATAGGTACATCAACTTTTTTACTTGAACTCATAGGGGTTGTCATATTGGCCCATATATCGAATCAACACACATTGAACAGAGTAACAGATGAAAGAACAGCCTTTGTTTACAAAATGTCCTTTTGATTTTTTCTTAAAAGGAATGTTGTAGAATACACGACGAACGCGAAGGGTGGATAAATCGAGATGGCGCGGACTAGCGGAGGCAAACAAAACTATATAAATCGAGAGGGGGACTAATCAAGATATGGATAAATCGAGAGTTACCTGTATTGTGTTTACATTCTTGATGGTTCTCTAAATTGTTGACCTGCTGATGGGTCTCTTCTCGGCAAATTTTTAAAATGGTGCTGTCGGATTGGCTTTGATATTTCTCTTGAGGCCAACTAGAGAGCGGGCGTGCGAATTCTATCATTTATTGACCTGTGGATGGCTTTTCGGTCAAGGCCAGACTCGTTAAAGCGCATGCAGATATCGTAAACAATTTTACAATAAAGCCTAAGGTGTACCTGCACAAGGTAGTTCAGATATAGCTGAACGTTTTGCCTGCTCCATGACTGTTTTTTTACGAAGACGGAGTCAAAATGTAAACGACCCCTTCTAATACAACAAAGAGAAATGAGTGTTAGTTCCACCTGGCCGGCTGAAACCATAAATCATAAATTCAGATGGCCAACGTGTGTGGCTTGATCTGGATGACCGTATGCGACGCCTTGGGATATCTTTCAGAACGAAGACAGCCTTCAATCTAAGTGCTCGCATGATCGTTTTATTCATACGAAAATTGCAGACTACAAAAATCAATGGAAATATTGCATGAATGACTTTATATTTTCGCACACAAAAGTTGGACATCATTTAACTGAAATTCATTAACATTTCTGAGGCATACAGAGATCCCTCTCTCGTCGCAATTCCTGCACACATTTAATTGATTATATCCCTCCAAATAGGGCATATAATGTGTCTCCTTGCTGAGGCGTGTCTCATTGACTGCTATCAGGTCATTAAGAAATATCAGTCCGTTCAGAAACGATCCTGGCCAACAAAATTTTTGTTCGTACTATTAATAATGAAATAAATTATTGAGTAGTTATTGAATTTGATCATCTGTATTTTTGATCTTAAATTGCTATCATTGGTAATTAAACAGTTGCCTGAAATTGGTTCTTCTGTAACCCTACACAGAACTGAGAGAGTAAAAAAATTTGACTCGTTCACGTTATTAACGCAAGACCTATTTTTAGAATTTATAGGTAAAAGAATAATTATTCCATTTTCTTGAATTGATAGGTTATTAGTAATTCATGTTACTCGTTTACTCTGTTTTGTTGAAGTAATCTGCCGGAGTAAAGACAAGCTGCAAGCGCTAGGTGGCACGGAAGTGAAGACAAGCTGCAAGCGCTAGGTGGCACGGAAGTGAAGACAAGACAGAATTACATTACTAGTTTTTATTAACGCAAGAAGTAAAAGTCTAAGCCGATGTTTTATCCAATGTTTTTCTTCAAGGACGGCAGGGTTCTTTCCTGTCTGCAGAGCAATGCTTACAAATACTTCATAAAGTGCCGTCAGTTGATGTTGCAGTGAGAGACTACCTATGGTACCTGGCGAAGGAGCTTCCGTAGATCTGTCACCGTCGGAAACAGACTTCTGTTCAGTCAGTGGTATTTTATTACAAGCGCTTTTTTCCCACGACATCCAATACGAGTTACCGTGATCAAGTTGAGGTTGTGGTTGTTACGTTACCCTGTTGGGATAGTTGAGCAACATGCGATTTACGGCGCTAGCACAGATAAGGATCTCTGAAAAGCGTTGCCTGCCGGTAAAAAGTGGTGAAGGCAACAATGAAAATTAAAATGAAGCAAGTATCAAGTAATATCCGATAAAAAAATGTAAAAGTAAGAGATTTGTAATTTCATTACATTAATAAACCGACTAAAAGGGATTTAGAAAAGGTGGGTAAAATTTTTTGCTCATTGTGTTCATTGTTTTAAAAAGTATCGTGCATTAAAATTACTTTCGAAGTGCTTATTAATTTGATTAATTAGTACTTCTGATCCGAAGTTGCAACATTAACAAGTTTTAGAAGCCCCTACTGGTTTACTGGTTGTGCGCAAGGGCGTTAGTGATTGTGATGGAGCGGCGCCCGTTGCGACTGCATAATTTGTTGACGGTTCAGAGATCTGCCGTTCAGACCCAGCACATGGAACACCTGCGCCTGGGCCGTAAGTGAGGGAATTGCAGGACAGCGGCCCTGCCTCATTGAGTCCATGGGAGCCTACGCAGCCTCATGCAAGCTGAACACTGCTGATTAAAACTGTGTGTAAGTGTAAGTATCCTTTGTGTAGAAAATACGGCTTGGTCGCAGTTATCGCTTACCTCTGATGAACGGTGCGGTCAGAGCTGCGAATAATGCTGTCGAGATGAGCGGAACGGTTGACAGTCACGTGTACTTTATATATTTTCTATCAGAAAAGAATTAACGATTAAAATATGACATTTCATTTATGTTTACCAGTTGGAGTCCTTTCGTAGGAAGAGCTCGGTACTTTGATATGAATATCTTTGACAAAAATCAATTTACCATAAATTGTAATCTCAGCTAGTTATCAAGTTTCTTCTGTTTCATAACATGTGTGATACCATTACAATATTTGACTGAACGCCTGAACTGAACAATATTACCTGAACAGTGTTTGCAACTGGGGATCGAAAAAAGCGAGGCGACATACAAATATTTTTTAGAAACTCGTAATTAAAGAAGGACTGCTAAATCCGTTTTGATAAAGGAAGTTTCTAATAAATTACTATTTGGTTCCCAATAAACAAAGGTGTCTTCAAAAGACATTAAATTTACAAGGCAGCCAAAGTTTGAATATACTGCAGTTTAATCGCAGTGATAAAATGCCAGTAGTTACACCACTCAAGTTGTTTACAATGAATGTTCCTTAAGTGTGCAGGTAGCCTTGAAAAACAAAGTAGAAACCAGATATAATGAAATTAGCTATTCGGTAATTTCTGAGGTTAACTGAATATTACATGAGAAGGCATGTAATATTTTGCATTACATGTAGTATAATATATATATATATTTAATAATATTTTGCATACATAACCTTTGCATTCCTTAAAAAGAAATCTGTGCGCAATTCAACAGCGTCGTCTGCGATCGAGTCTTACAACTGTCCGTGTACACACTTGTTTCACCACTTGCAAAGTCATTCGTACATATTTGGATTTAATTAAACAGTACATTATCCAAATAATATTTCATATTAATGGTAATTTAACAGAAGCAACTTTGCTACACGGTCGAGTCCGACTAAAACTCACTCCATAGTAATCCCAAACTAATAAGTGTTTATTTTTTGTTGCGTCTAATAAGTACAGCGTTTGAATAAAGATTAAATTCGACTATGTCTATTTGTTCTTTCTTTATAATGAAGGCTTGATTGCTACGTCGAATGACTCGTATGTTGAACTCAATTGGTAACTGCACCGTCAGGTCGGTGCTATGCAGGATTGAACTCGTGAGTGTTGAGTGAGATGGGTTGTGTGTGAGGATAAAGTATTGACTTTTTCTTTTAATACATCAACTGTGAATACTCAATCGCTTATCATCTCCACAAAACAGTGTTAAAGCACTGTTAAGTCTGCATCGTCTACACATTGCGCCACGCACTAAAACGGAGGTCTGTTTGAAAACAGGCGTCGACAAAGAGGAAGGTGTGGATTGCGACGCAGGCAGTAGGACTGCGGCCGGAGCTGGTGAACAGACGATTGGCTGGTGAAAGTGTCTCGCGTTTTGAAGTTTTTGTTGACAGCAATTGCAAAC
>VCRD01006820.1:8114-19550 GCA_006783055.1 Trinorchestia longiramus
ATTTGGACGCCTCATAGCGATCATGTTTGTTTGCTATAAAAGTTATTCATTATTGATTGATGTAGAGTTGAAAGATATTGACATTAATAAACTCAGTAATTAACGATAAATAAATAAATATACATGCAATTCATGCAATATAATGTAAAGAAGTATCGTATCGCGACATATATTTCGCTTGAAACCCTCTTGTATTCATGATCAGAAAAGCATGTTGCTTAAAACCTGCTGGTATTCTTAAAATGAAAAACAAGTTTAGCTGGTAATCTGCTAGTATCTAAGACCAGAAAAAAATTTTGCTAGAGAAACGCAAGTATCAAACCCCAGAGAAACAAATTTAGCTAAAAACCTGGTAGTATTTAGGACAAAAGAAACATATTTACCTAGAAACTTGCTAGTATCCACGACCAGATGCAGGAAACTATGATAGCTGAAAATCTGTTAGTATCCAGGATCAGAAACAAAAAATTTAGATGGAAACCTTCTAGTACCCACGACCAGAGAAACAATATTAGTTGGTAATCAGCTGGTATGCAGGACCAGAGAGTCAAATTTAGCAGAAAACACGCTGGTATCCTGGACCCGAGAAACAAATTTAGCAGAAAACCTGCTGGTATGCAGGACTAAAGAAACAAAGTTAGCTGGAAACCCGTTAGTATCAATGACCAGGGAAACAAATTTCGCTGGAAACCCGCTAGTTTCTATGACAAGATTACAAAATATTATCTGAAAATCCGCTAGTATCCACGACCAAAAAAACACATTTAGCTGAAAACCCGCAAGTATCGGGAAAAAGAGAAAAAACTGAACTGAAAATCCGCTAGTATAAAGGACCAGAAAAACAAATTCTGCTGGAAACCTGATAGTATAAAAGGCCAGAGAAATAAATTTAGCTGGACACCTGCTTTTATCCAGGACCTGATTAATATTTTAACGGGAAACCCGCTAATATCCTGGATCAAAGAAACAAATTTAGCTTTAAATCTGCTAGTATCCAGAAAAAGAAAAACAAATTTAACTGGAGGTCCACTAGTATAGAGGACCAGAAAAACAAATTTAGCTGGAAGCCCGTTAGTATCAAGGACCAGAGAAACAAATTTCGCTAAAAATTCGGTAGTAGCTACGACTAGAAAAAATATTCAGCTGGAAACCCGCTAGTATCTAGGACCAGAGAAAGGAAATTAGCTGGAAACCCGCTAGTATCCAGGACCAGAGAAAAAATTAGCTTCAAACCCGCTTCTATCAAGGACCAGAGAAACAAATTTAACATGAAACCTGCTAGTATCCAGGAACAGGGAATCAAATTTAGTTGGAAACTTGCTAATATCCAGGACCAGAAAACAAATTTAGTTAGAAACCCAGGAGTATCCAGGACCAAAGAAAAATATTTAGCGTGATACTCGCTAGTATCCCAGAATAGCTAACAAAATTTAAATGGAAACCTACAGGTATCCAGGACCAAGACGCGAATTTAGCTGGAAACCTCTTGGTATCCAGCGCCTGAAAAACAAATTTAGCTTGAAATCTGCAAGCATCCACAACCAGAGAAACAAATTTAGCTGGAAACCCGCTAGTATCCACGACCAGAGAAATATTTTAACTGGAAACCCGCTGGTAGCCTGGAGCAGAGAAACAAATGTAGATGGAAACCTGCTGGTATTTAGGACCAGAGAAATAAATTTAGCTTTATATCTGCTAGTATCCAGAAAAAGTAAAACAAAATTAGCTGGATGCCCACTAGTATCCAGGACGAGAAAAACACATTCAGATGGAAACCTGCTAGTATCCAGGACCGGAGAAATGAAATTAGCTGGAAATTCACTGGTCTCCAGAACCAGAGAAACAAATTTAACTTCAAACTTGGTGGTATCCAAGACTAGAGAAACAAATTTAGCTTTAAACCCACTAGTATCGAGAGCCCAAGGAACAAATCTAGCAGTAAACCCGCTGGCCTCCAGGACCAGAAATTTTTTTTAGCTGAAAACCCGCTAGCATCCAGGAGCAGAGAAACAAATTTAACTGGAAACCTGCAAGTATCCCAGATCAGAGAAACAAACTTAGCATGAGACCTGCTGGTATCCAACACCAGAAAAAAATTAATTGGAAACCTGCTAGTCTCCAGGACCAGGGAAATAAATTTAACTGGAAACAAGCTAGTGTGCAGGACCAGAAAAATAAATTTAGCTGATAACCTGCTAGTATTCAGAACCTGAAAAACAAATTGATCTGGAAACCCGGTAGTATCCAGGGCCAAAGAAACAAAATTAGTTGGAAACCCGTTAGTATCTAGGACCAGAGAAACGAATTTAGCTATAATCTTGCTAGTATCCAGTACTAATGAAACGAATTTACTAAGAAACATGCTAGTATTCAGGACCAAATCAATTAATTTAGCTGGAAACCTGCTAGTATCCAGGAGCAGAGAAATAAATTCAGCTGAAAACCTACTAGTATCCAGGAGCAGATAAAAGATATTTAACTGGAAACCCGCTAGTATCCGGGACCAGAAAAACATATTTAGCTGAAATCCATTAGTATTCAGGACCAGAGAATGAAATTTACATGGAAACCTGCTTGTCTCCAGGACCAGAAAAACACATTTACCTGAAAACCCGCTAGTATTCAGAAGAAGAGAAACAAACATAACTGAAAATCCCCTGGTATCCATTACCAGAAAAACAAATTTTGCTGTTAACCCGCTAGTTACAAAGGTCAGAGAAACAAATTTTCCTGGACACCTGCTGGTATCCAGGACCCAAAAAACAAATTTAGCTGGAACCCTGCTGGTATTCAGGAACAAAGGAACAAATCTAGCTGGAAACCTGATCGTAACCACGACCAGAGAAACAAATTTAGCTCGTCACCGGCTAGTAAACAAGAGCATAAAAACAAATTTGGCTAGAAAGCCGCTGGTATCCGAAAGCAGACAAACAAATTTAGGTGGAAGTCTGCTCGTATCCAGGACCATAGAAATCTGTTTAGCTGAAACCCGCTGGTATCCATTAGCAGATAAACAAATTTAACTTGAAATCTGCTAAAATACAGGACTAAAGAAACAAATTTATGTGAAAACTTGTTCGTATCCAGGTCCAGAGAAACACGTTTATTTGGAAACCTGCTAGTATCCAGGACAAGAAATGTACATTTAGTTGGAAACCCGCTAGCATCCAGGACCAGAGGAACAAATTGAGAAGGAAAATCGCTGTTATTCAGGACTACAGAAACCAGTTTAGCTGGAAACGCATAGGTATCCAGGACCAGAAAAACAAATTTAGCTAGAAACACGCGAATATCCAAGACAAGAAAAGTACATTTAGCTCGGAACTCGCTATCATCCATTACCAGAGAAACAAATTTACAAGGAAAGTCGCTGGTATTCAGGACCACAGAAACCATTTTAGCAGAAAACCCACAAGTATCCAGGACCATATAAACAAATTTAGCTGTAAACTTGTTAGTATCGGTAACCAGAGAAACAAATTTAGCTTGAAACCCACCAGTATTCAAGACAAGAGAAACTAATTCAACTCAAAATTCTCCAGTATCTAGGACTAGATTAAAAATATTTAGCTAGAAACCCACTGGTATCCAGTACCGGAGAAAGAAATTTAGCTGGAAACCTACTTGTATCCAGGATCAGAAGAACAAATTTATTTTAAAACCTGCTGGTATCCAGAAAAAGAGAAACGAATTTTGCTGGAAATCCGCTAGTATCCATCACCAGAAAAACAAATTTAACTGTAAACCCTCTAGTATCTATAAACAAGCAAGTATCCAGGACCCGAGAAACGAACTTAGCTGGAAACCCACTAGTATCCAGGACCAGAGAAAAAATTTAGCAGCAAAGCGGCTAGTATCCAGGACCAGAGAAATAAACTTAGCTGGAAACCCGCCGGTATCAAGGACCAGTGAAACAAATTCCGCTGGAAACCCGCTGGAATTCAGAAAAAGAGAAAAAAATAGCTGGACGCTTGAGAAAAATTTAAAGGGAAATTCGCTAGTATCCAGCACCAGAAGAATAATTTTCACTGGAAAAATGTTAGTATCAAAGGCCAGAGAAACAAATTTACTGGAAACTCGCTGGTATCCAGGACCCATAAAAACAAATTTAGCTGGAACCCGCTAGTATCCCGGAACAAAGGAACAAATCTATCTGGAAACCCGCTCATATCCAGGACCAGAGAAACAAATTTACCTCGACACCCGCTGATATCTAAGACCAGAAAAACGAATTTAACTGGAAATCCGCTGAAATCCAGGACTAAAGAAACAAATTTGGCTGGAAATTTGTTTGCATCCAGGACCAGAGAAATAAATTTAGCTGGAAATCGACTAGCATCCAAGACCAAAATAGTACATTTAGCTGGAAGTCCGTTAGTATCCAGCACAAGAAAAATAAATTTAGCTGGAAATCTGCTGGTATCCAGGACCAAAGCAACAAACTTTACTGGAAACTTGCTAAAATCCAAGACCAGAAAAAAATTTTAGCTGGAAACCCGCTAGTGTCCAGCACCAAAGAAACTAGTTTATCTGGAAACAAGCTAGTATGAAGGAGCAGAGAAGCAAACTTAACTGGAAACCCGCTAGTATCCCAGACCAGAGAAACAAATTTAGCTGAAAATTTGCTAATATCCAGGACCAGAGAAACAAATTTAGCTGGAAACAAGCTAGTATCCAGGACCTGAGAAACATAACAAAATTAGCTATAAACCTGCTGGTATCCAGGACTAATGAAAAGATTTTAGTTAGAAATTTGATAGTATCTAGGACCAAATCAATTAATATAGCTGGATACCCGCTAGTATCCAAGAGCAGAGAAACAAATTCAGTTGAAAACTTGCCAGTATTCAGGGCTAGATAAGAAATATTTAGCTGGAAACCAGCAGTATCCAGGACCAGAAAAACAAATTTAGCTGGAAATCCACTAGCATAAAGGGTCAGAGAAACAAATTTAGCTGGACTCCCGCTCTTATCCAGCACCTAAGAAATATTTTAACGGAAACCCCCTAGTATCCTGGACCAGAGAAACACATTATGCTTTAAATCTGCTGGTATCCATAAAAAGAGAAAGAAATTCAGCTGAAGGCCCACTAGTATCGAGGACCAGAGAAACAAATTTCGCAGGAAACCAGGTGGTACTCAGGACTAGAAAAAAACATTCAGCTGGAAACCCGATAGTATCCAGGACCAGAAAAAGGAAATTAGCTGGAAACCCACTAGTATCCAGGAACAGAGAAAAAATGAGCTTCAAACCGGCTACTATCAAGGACCAGAGAAACAAATTTAACTGGAAACCTGCTGGTATCCAGGACCAGGAAACGAATTTAGCTGGAAGCCCGTTAGTAACCAGCACAAGAAAAACGAACTTAGCAAGAAATCCGCAAGCATCCACAACCAGAGAAACAAATTTAGCTGGAACCTGCTAGTATCCAGGACCAGAGAAACAAATTTAGCTGGAAACCCGCTGGTGTCCAGAAAAAGAGAAACAAATCTAGCAGAAAATCTGCTTGTATCCAGGACCAAAAAACATTTAGCTGGAAACCCGCTAGCATCAAAGCTAGAGAGTCGAATTTAGCTGTAAACCTTCATGTATCCAAGACCAGATAAACAAATTGAGCTGAAAACTTGCTAGTATCTAGGACCAGATAAAAAATATTTAGCTTTAAACCCGCTAGTATCCAGGACCAGAAAAACAAATTTAGCTAGAAACCCAGTAGTATCCAGGACCAGAGAAAGGAATTTAACAGGAAACCCTCTTGTCTCCAGGACCAGAAGAACATATTTAGGTGAAAACCCGGTTGTATCCAGCAGAAGAGAAAAATTTAAAGGGAAATTCGCTAGTATCCAGCACCAGAAGAATAATTTTTACTGGAAAAACGTTGGTATCAAAGGCCAGAGAAACAGATTTAGCTGGAAACCCGCTGGTATCCAGGACCCATAAAAACAAATTTAGCTGGAACCCGCTAGTATCCAGGAACAAAGGAACAAATTTAGCTGGAAACCTGCTCATATCCAGGACCAGAGAAACAAATTTACCTCAACACCCGCTGGTATCTAAGACCAGAAAAACGAATTTAACTGGAAATCCGCTGAAATCCAGGACTAAAGAAACAAATTTGGCTGGAAACTTGTTTGCATCCAGGACCAGAGAAATAAATTTAGCTGGAAACCGGCTAGCATCCAAGACCAAAAGAGTGCATGTAGCTGGAAGTCCGTTAGTATCCAGCACAAGAAAAATAAATTTAGCAGGAAATCTGCTGGTATCCAGGACCAAAGCAACAAACTTTACTGGAAACTTGCTAAAATCCAGGACCAGAAAAAAAATTTAACTGGAAACCCGCTAGTGTCTAGCACCAGAGAAACTAATTTATCTGGAAACAAGCTAGTATCAAGGAACAGAGAACCAAACTTAACTAGAAACCCGCTAGTATCCCAGACCAGAGAAACAAATTTAGCTGAAAATCTGCTAATATCCAGGACCAGAGAAACAAATTTAGTTGGAAACAAGCTAGTATCCAGGACCTGAGAAACAAACTTAACTGGAAACTTGCTAGTATCCACGACCAAATAAACAAAATTAGCTATAAACCTGCTTGTATCCAGGACTAATAAAACGATTTTAGTTAGAAATTTGATAGTATCTAGGACCAAATCAATTAATTTAGCTAGATACCCGCTAGTATCCAAGAGCAGAGAAACAAATTCAGCTGAAAACTTGCCAGTATTTTGGGCTAGGTAAGAAATATTTAGCTGGAAACCAGCAGTATCCAGGACCAGTAAAATAAATTTAGCTGGAAATCCACCAGTATCGAGGACCAGAGAACGAAATTTACATGGAAACCCGCTTGTGTCCAGGACCAGAGAAACATATTTAGCTGGAAACCCACTAGTATCCGGAAGCAGAAAAAATTTTTTGGTTCATATCTGCTAGTATCCCGAACCAGAAAAATTTTTTGACTCAAAATCCGGTAGTATCCACGAACAGAAAAATACATTTAGCTGAAACCTGCTAGTATCCAAGAGCAGAAAAACAAATTTAACTGGAAATCCGCTAAGATCCAGGACTAGGGTAACAAATTTAGTTGGAAACCTGTTTGTATCCAGGACCAGAGAAACAAGTTTAGGTTGAAACCCGCTGGTATCCGGAACCAGAGAAGTACATTTACCTGGAAACCCGCTGGTATCAAGGAACAGACAAACGAATTTAGCTGGAAACAAGCTAGTATCCAAGACCAGAGAAACGAAGTTTTCTGGAAACCCCTCTAGTATCCAAGACCATAGAAACAAATTTAGCTGGAAACCCGTTGGTATTCAGGATCAGAAACAAAAAATTTAGGTTGAAGCCTGCTAGTACCCTTGACGAGAGAAACAAATTTAACTGAAAACCAGCAAGTATCTAGGATCAGAGAATCAAATTTAGCTGGAAACTTGCTAAGATCCAGGACCAGGTAAAGAAAATGAGCAGATAGCCCACTAATATCCATGACCAGTAAAACAAATTTAGTTCAAAACCCGCTAGTATCAGCACCACTGAAATAAATTTAGCTGGAAATTTAGTATTATCCAGGACTCAAAAAACAAATTGAGTTGGAAACCCACTGGTATCCAGGGCCAAAGGAAGAAATCTAGCTGGAATCCCGCTCGTATCCAAAACTAAAAAAGCAAGTTTAGCTGGACAACCGAGGGTATATACGACCAGAAATAAATCAATTTAGCTGGAAACATGCTTATCCAGGACCAAAGAGACAAATTTAACTGGAAACTTGCTAAATCCATGACCAAAAAAATAAGTTTAGCAGGAAACCCGCTTGTTTCCAAGACCAGAGAAACAAGTTTAGCTAGAAACCCGATTGTATCCGGGACCAGAGAAGTACATTTACCTGGAACCCCGCTAGTATCAAGGAATAGAGAAACGAATTTAGCTGGAAACAAGCTAGTATCCAAGACTAGAGAAACAAATTTAGCTGGAAACCAGCTCGTATCCAGGAAAGGAAATTTTTTTTTCTGAAAACCCGCTGGTATCCGGAGAAAGAAACAAATTTAACTGGAAATCCGCTAGTATCCAGCACCAGAACAACAAAATTTTGCTGGAAAAGCGCTAGTATCAAAGGCCAGAGATACAAATTTAACTGGAAACCCGCTGGTATCCAGTACCCAAAAAAAATTTAGCTAGAACCCCGTTAATATCCAGGAACGAAAAAATAAATCTAGCTGGAAACCCGCTCGTATCCAGGGTTCCCTCGTGAACATTGTGTATGGGTGATCTTCTCTACTGTGTCTTCAGTATTCAGAGCCTAATCTACGGCTTGAATTAGGTGTAGTAAATATTTTTTCCTTTTGATTTGGTGCGTTAAGGTAATGATGAGTATTTGCCTATTGTGATTTTTTCCTGTTTCCCCGGGGCAACCTGGAGAGGCTGGGCTGAGAGTGGGGAAGGGGACCTTGGGTGGGTTTCTGCCTGAGGTTCAGTGGTTTCGCCCCGCCCGCTTGCACTTGACGGTTTTGAACCGTTGTCACTCATCTACGCACATCAATAACACACACTACATTAGCACTAAGCGGTTTTGCTCCGCCCACTTAGGAGCGGCGGCTCTGCCCGTCCTTCTGGGTGTTACCTCCAATACCTAGACTCACGATATATCTGCAACCAATCGAGGTACGGGGTTGAGACGTGGGGAATTCTGCCCCACTTCTCGGCCACCCTCCTACCGACTCCTGTTCAACGAAATGCAACTTCAAGGACTAGGCCTAAGCTCAACACCTACAGAGTGTAACTAAAATTCATCGGTCCAAATATTACAATTGAAAGGCATAAAATATTTGAAACAACATTTGGACAACTTGATGCACCACTCATTCGACTCACTGATACACGCACAGGCTTTTATGCAGTAACAGACGAAACTAACACCATAGACAAACTAACATCCAATAAAGCAATAGAAACAATTTGAAACCTATCGTTCCTCCAGACCTCAGAGCACGCAAATCAGTCTTCATCCGACAGATAGACTACTACATAGGAAGTAAAAACCCAGAGGAAATTAAAGAATAAATTCAAAAAATGCAACCATGGCTAAAAGTATCGGAAGTAATTATAATCAAACAGTACACCCACCTCCTAAAAACAGTAACAGCGGATACAACCATTGCCCAAAGAATACTCACAGAGGGATTTAAAATGTTTAATACAAAAATTACTGCAAGGCAATGTGAACAGGAAACCTATACACATATACTAATCTGTTATAAATTCTATAAATTTGAATCCCATCCAACCCATGAATGTAGATCTACAGTACAGGTTTGCTTAGAATGTTCATCACCAGATCATACATACACCCAATGCAATAATACAATTAAGAAATGCATCAACTGTAATGGAGCCCACCGTACGCTGGCGGCCAGTTGTCCATACAGACGCGAAGTCCAAAAAAATGAATGAAGAGCAAAAAGAAGACAGACAATCAAACGAGACTTATGCAACAATAGCAAAACAGGCAGTCACTGAATCAAGCAAACGCAAGCACAACATCACACTAACCAGCAACATACAAATCAAACTAATGGCACTAATTATCGAGGTACATATGGCTAGTTTGGCACAACAAGAAGGATTTGGAACCATTCTCTTAAAATCACTTAAATATAACTACAACATTGATGCAAATTTTCCGGACAGAGACTCAGCAGCAATATTTAATTTCATTTACAACAATCAAGATTCCACAGACAAAACAGAATTTACTATGGAGCCCGAATTGATGGACGATGATGACCCAATGCAAGAACACCTCAGCCTTTTCAGAACAAGTTCAGAAGATCCACAACCACCGTCATCACCTAGAGACCCTAGACTACATAGACACCATACTGTAGCATGACCTGTTACCCCTTTAAAGGTTATAAAATAACAAGTATTAAAATATTCCTCATTTTGAGTAATAAAAATAAGACTAAACTTCGAGTGATTTTTACGAACTCTTTACAATTAAAACGTGCATATTTAGTGCACATTATAATAATAATATTTATATTAAGAGCGTTAGCCATAGAGTATTTCCAATCAAAACTTTTTCTGGCAACATTTTCACGCTCGTTATCGAGAAATAGCTCTCCCAGCTCCCAGCAAAGCCACTCGTGAACATCAACATGTGACGTTAGGTTATAGTTCCNCCATTCATCCCTGAAGCTGGACTAGCCTAACCATCATCTGGACGCTCTGGACTGGCTCAATCATCCCAAAAAGATCCCAAGCTATTTCTCGTGCCAACTTCCGTGAATGAGGAAGTTCTGAGTTCCTGTGAGGAGTTCTTTTATTCTCCTTGAGTAAGGTCACACGGGCAGTTAGATTAGGTTTTGTTAAAGTTGGTTGCTTAAAATCCCCCAAGCACAACCGAACTTTACAATACTACACAGCAAGAAAGGGAAACAAATAGTACGGTTTCGACAATCACAAAAGAACAAAAACAACCGAGAGACCGAAGTTCAACACGAGAACCTAAACTTATAACTGCTTCAAGAGATTATGACTTAGAAAGACACAGAAGAAGAATCAGTGACGAACCAAAAGAGGGGGGGAAGAAACAGCCCAAACAGCCAAATCAATACCTACCATGTTATATAGAAGTTCAGTAGATTGCAACCCCATTCCAGACAACTTAACGCAAAAATGGTATATAGACGAGATCAAGAAAAATGACCTTGAACTTCAAATAGTGGTACAAGACACCGATTCTCAACAACTGTACAACTTAATAATGAAAGACACCCATAATGTAGTAGGCACCAAAATACACTTTCTACAACACGATCAATATATAAAACTACCTAAACATTCGACCACATATTCCAGACAAGGCTGTAAAAAACCCAGACAAGAGAAATGACACATAGGACCCGCAGACTCACAGCGATACAGCATAACGTTCTAAACTGGAATAATAACAAAATAGCCTTATCTAATACCTACAACAGACTGGAGCCAGATATAATTCTGATCAACGAACATTCGGTAACCGATGGCACAACCAAAATTTTCAATTACAACACCTTTTCAACAAATAAAAGGGGAGAGAGGAACGCAGAGGCAGCCATAACAATTAATAGAAACATCCCATATAGATTAAACGACAATTATGAATCTGATATACTTTCTGTTACAGTTGAATCAATTCATGGGCAAATTACAATAGCTACAACATATATTCCACCATGAACAAATTACATAAATTACATAGATTTCAACCGACTACTAAGGAAAAATCATCCAGTTTATTTGCTAGAAGATCTCAATGCTAAACATCCAGTACTCGGAAACAACTACTCAAATCCCAGAGGAATCAGCTTAAGCAGGCTGATTGCACAGGGCAAACGCTCATGCATAGGGTCCAACTTTCCCACCTACATATCAAGGAACGCTTCTACAAATCCAGA
>VCRD01006821.1:11231-24693 GCA_006783055.1 Trinorchestia longiramus
AGATCAATAAATAAACAAAAGCTGAGTACCCGTCTTGTCATTGAATTCCCCCAACTAGAGGTGCACCAGATGACTCCCTTAACCTAACCTTCTGATAAATTGTTATTACCACAACTCAAAATTTATTTGCTCCCACCAAAGCATAACATTGGTGAAAACATAACAAAGTACTGATCGAGAATATGATCGAAAATATGATCAAAAATATGATCAGGAATATGATCAGGAATATGATCATGAATATGATCAGGAATATGATCATGAATATGATCATGAATATGATCATGAATATGATCAGGAATATGATCAGGAATATGATCAGGAATATGATCAGGAATATGATCAGGAATATGATCAGGAAAATGATCAGGAATATGATCAGGACTATGATCAGGACTATGATCAATTGTTAAGATCTAAAAAGCAACGATGAGACTCAAGAGGAGAGAGAAAAGAGATGCTAAAGCATCGTTGAGGTAAGAGATGAGAGTGAGTAGATGACGGCGATGAGAGCAGTGAGAGCAGGACCGCCAGGTGTCTGGAAGAGAAGGTTCAGCTTATTTTTCACATCTTCACAAACATAAACAAACACAAGCATTACCCGTAGCAAACCTAAGCAATGAATAGGCTAATCAGAATGAAATGCAGTAGTAAGGCAGTCCAATCTCAAAATATTCAAGAGAGCTGGAATATAACCTTATAGAGAGATAAAAGAGTAAGTCCCCTTTAAATAAATGAGGAATCTAATCCTCATTAAAAGGTCTATTTTTAAGACTAGAAACTGAGCAAAAGTTGCTTCAGTGAACGTGGAATTCTAGAAAAGATAATTGAGTTTTAATAAACTCAGTTTCATCTACAGAACAAAGTCGATTTTTAATGTTTGATTTAGGATCAATTAAATCTAGAGATGGAAATGATTATTTGGTTCATATAGTAACTAAAAATATGAGCACAATTGTTGAATAGACAATAAGGAGTCTCGTGAAAAAGGTCGCTCAAGTATGCAAGGCAAAAATTTTTAACCACAAAACAATTTCCATAATCCTGCAATATTGCTATGATACAGGTGCAACATACCAACCCAAGATGAACAAAAGTTTCTATATAAAACAATTAGAACATCCTAATTAGAACATGAACAACATACATTCTAAACATTATACAGAAATATAATGGACATCTCAAGACATGGTAAAAAAATGAAAAAAACCAACTACAACAAACAACAAAACAAAAACGTATATTTCCAATAAAGTTGGTAAATAAGAAATGTAACAGCATTGGTTTTTAAAAAAGCCTTATCATAAAATCCTTAAGTGGTAGGTAGTCTATGCGTAGTATCATAGATGATAGAACAGCAGTACCTACGGGTATACGTAAACATTCACATCACGCAATGAACGTTAAATATACATGGGGAAATAAATGAAACTTCGCTTTTTCAATGATGACTTAAGAGGTAATAATTGGTGATACATATAAATTCTGACGTAGTAGGTATTATAAGCATTTTAGGTGATAAGCGAAATATTTTCTTTAGGTACAGATTAGATTTCATATCATTACATTTAACTGAAATGGATGTTTAACATCCGAGAAAGACCGAAAAAGGAAAATTATGAGAGAGAAAAAATTAAAACATAAAGTTGTGGTTGTTATTAAATTGAAATTGTAGTTTCTAATTACTGGTTGACCGTATAGTTTGGCTTGCTGATGATCGATTTAATTTAATCATTATTACAGTTATCTGTAAGCATCGTGTTTAATATGAACGGGCGTTACATATCAAAGAACGAGAGTAAAAAAAATAAGATATAACAGTGAATGTACCAAATTTTCAATACTTAGATGTTGATATAGATAAGAAAAGCTGTAGTTGACTAAAGTTCTGAGGTTTCACAGTCACTTATTGTAGCAAAACAATTACTGACATTGACGGATAAATTTTATGATTAGACATCCCACAAGTAAAAAAAATAACGTAAAAAATTACATATATATATATATATATATATATATATATATATATATATATATATATATATATATATATATATATATATATATGCATATATATACACATACATATACATATCCATTTACATATACATACATACATTCACACATACGCACACATGCATACGTACATGCTCATATCACATGTATGTAGCTACATACACACACATACACATATGTATATACTTGTATACATCTAAATGCCTCAGAAGAAGAATAATCTGAAAAGTAACACTAATTCATATAAAATTCTATTTAGTTTTAGGTAAAACACAATTTATAATCTATCAAGAATTTTTTTTTGTGCTCTATGAAAATTAAACCTTTCTAACATGTTAACGTTTATCAGGGGAAAAAAGCACCAATTTTTAAGCCTGAAATATAACAGAAACAAAAAAAGTAAAAAAGTAAAAAACATCCCGGTTTTTGATAAAATTAAATTAGTCGATTAGACACCAGAGCTGAGGAATTATAGCACGAGTTCGACATATGCGTATGTTTCGTTTGAATATTGTCAGCTCTATTTCAGTTTGCAGCTACCGTGGTCGAGTGGTCTGCGGCCCGTGTTTTGTATCGGGTCTCTGCTTCATGTAGAAAGACCGCGGGTTCTAACCCGGCCATGGACACGAGTTGTTTCTCGTACGACGCGCCGTGCACTCAACCCGCCAAGCACTCAACTCCCCGCCCATGAAGACGCCCATCAACCTCCCGGGATCGTCGCATGGAGCTCACCATCATCCTTACTCTTAGAATGTTAACCTTAAGAATTTGAAAAACCAATGTACTAATGTCTGTGTATTGTGTACTCGATTGGAAATAAAGATTGTTTTGTTTGTTTGTTTGTTTATACCTAAGTTGTGTGACACAAACACATGGTAGACACTTATATGGAGCATGTTTCGTTCCTAAGTTAATTTTGTTTAATCATGCATAGGAGCTAAGATTTCTGTATTTCTTTGCTACTTTGATATGCAAAAATGTTGTGTCACGTTTTTTTTGAAATTTTTAATTGATTGGTTTTTCTTCATATGCGTGGGCAGTTTATTCCAAAGCAATGCACCTGAAATTGAAAGAGCCATTTTTCCAGCATCGGACGAGCGGAAACTGATGTTAACATCGTGTCGTCGATCAGGTTTCACACCCTTGGTAGTGGGTGGATAGAATTTAACAACGTTGGCTGAACTTTGAGGTCGATATAGAGAAGAAAATACGTATTTGACCATGTGAATGAGTAGTCTTTGTTCTATCGGGGTCCAGTCAAGCTTTTCCATGAGAGGTGTTGCATGATCGTTTTTTTCTGAAATTTCCTTTGCATACTACTTTAGCAGCAAAATTCATTTATTTCTGTAGCTCTTTTTGAAGACCTTTAGGTATATCGCCCCAGACCAAGTCACAGTAGTCAAAGCGGGATAACACCAAAGATTTGATAGCTAATAATCTAGTTTTTACGTCAAGCATGTTCTTCACGCGGTGAAGGAACATCAATGTACCATTAATTTTGCTGCATGTTTTCTCCACGAGGGATGTGAGAGACATGTTTTAAATGCCTCGGAAGAAGAATAATCTGAAGAGTAACGCAAATTCATATAAAATTCTATTTTGTTTTAGGCAAAACACAATTTATAATCTATCAAGAAAATTTTTTTTATGCTCTATGAAAATTAAACCTTTCTAACATGTTAATCAGGTTTAAAAAGCACCAATTTATAAGCCTGAAATATAACAGAAACAAAATAAAAGTAAAAAGCAAAAAACATCCCGGTTTTTGATAAAATTAAATTAGTCGATTTGACTCCAGAGCTGAGGAATTAAAGCACGAGTTTGACATACACGTATGTTTCGTTTGAATATTGTTAGCTCTATTTCAGTTTATACTTAAGTTGTGCGACACAAACACATGGTAGACACTTATATGGAGCATGTTTCGTTATTAAGTTAATTTTGTTTAATCATGCATAGGGGCTAAAATTTCTGTATTTGTTTGCTACTTTGATATGCAAAAATGTTGTCACGTTTTTTTGAAATTTTTAATTGATTGGTTTTTCTTCATATGCGTGGGCAGTTTATTCCAAAGCAATGCACCTGAAATTGAAAAAGCCCTTTGTCCAGCGTCGGACGAGCGGAAACTGATGATAACATCGTGTCGTCGATCAGGTTTCACACCCTTGGTAGTGGGTGGATAGAATTTAACAACGTTGGCTGAACCTTGAGGGCGATATAGAGAGGAAAATACGTATTTGACCTTGTGAATGAGTAGTCTTTGTTCTATCGGGGTCCAGTTAAGCTTTTCCATGAGAGGTGTTGCATGATCGTTCTTTCTGAAATTTCCTTTGCATACTAGTTTAGCAGTAAAATTCATACATTTCTGTAGCTCTTTTAGAAGACCTTTAGGTATATCTCCCCAGACCAAGTCACAGTAGTCAAAGCGTGATAACCCCTTAAGATTGAATAGCTAATAATCTAGTTTTTTCGTCAAGTATGTTCTTCACGCAGTGAAGGAACATCAATGTACCGTTAATTTTGCTGCATGTTTTCTCCACGTGGGATGTGAAAGACATGGTTTGATCAAACCAGACGCCTAAATTTTTTACTTCTCCTACTGGTTCAATAATGTCATTTCCTAACGTTAAAGTTAAATTCGGGAGCTTTTTTATCGTGTTCTTGGAACCAAAAACGATGCGCTGTGTCTTGCTTGCGTTAAGCTTGAGACCATTTTGGTCGTACCATGATTTTACGTGTTTTAAAAGTATTTCAGCATTTGATTTTGTCTGAGATAATTTGGTCGGCGCGCTTGTCATTGCAATTTGTACGTCATCTGCCTACATAGAAATTCTCGTGTTTGACGGCATGGATGGAAAATCATTGATAAAAATCGAGAACAGAAGTGGACCGAGAATAGAACCTTGTGGAACGCCGTAATCGTTTTGCATGGGTGATGAAATTGTGTTTTCTAGTTGGACTGCGTGAGAGCGGTTTGCTAGATAGCTCTGAAACCACTGTGTGGCGATGCCTAAGTTAGAGATTTTCTGCAGAAGCCGTTTATGTTCAACACTGTCGAAAGCTTGGGAGAGATCAAGCAAAAGCAAGAGAGTGACGTCGTAGTGTCAATGTCACTGTATATTTTCTCGGTGATGTTAAGCAGCGCATCTTGAGTGTTGGTATGTTTTCTGTAAGCATACTGGTTTGGATGAAGTAAGTTAGATTTGTCCAAATGTGTTGAGAGTTGGTTAGATATTACTTTTTCTAGTATTTTGGGTAAGACTGGTAGAAGGCTAATTGGCCTGTAATTTGATGCAGTATTGATGTCACCTGCTTTATGCAGCGGTTTAATTATGGAATGTTTCCACTGATCTGGGAATTTGTTTGTCGCAATAGAAGTATTGATTATCAAATGAAGCAATGGTGCTGTAAAATTGAAACTGTCTTTGATGTATTGAAGGCTTATGTTGTCATGTCCAACTGCCTTAGTATTCTTCAGCGAATATAAGATTCTGCGTATTTCCTGTAGACTAACTGGATTTGGTTTCCATATGTTAGTTGTATTTAGTAATTTAGCAGAATTAAAGCCAACATCAACAGGCTTATGTGTAGTAAATTTGAATACTTCATCGAAGACTTTTGCTCCGATTTCAGAGAAGAAAGTTTTGAAATTAGTGGCTGTTTCCAATGGATTTTCGAATTTCTTCTCTTCTTCTATGTCTTTGTACTGTGCTATTTCTTTGATGATTTCCCAAATTCGTTTTGGATTTTCCTTGATGTTTGTAGTTCCTTTTGGAAGTGCTTTCGTTTTGTTTCGTTATTTTTTTTCGGAGAGCCATTGCATGATGTTTATAACGGTCTCGTAGAGAGTTGTTCGATTTGTTACATTTAAATTCGTATAAGTAATTTTTTTCACTTTGCACAATTGTTTTATTTTATCTGTTATCCAGGCAGTATGCTTTAGTTTAACTCTCCTTGTGGTGTATGGTGCACATTCGTTTAAGGCTCCTAACAGCAAACAAAATAAAGTTTAACAATTATTGTCACATAAAGAAGAAGTTCAAAACTCAAAATTCATTGCAGGAGATTCCAAATTTCTACCACTTATTCCCAGAACTAAAAAATAAATAAAAAGCTGTACTTAAAAGGTTATGAAACAAGGGATAGAAAAATTCATTATAGATGAGACAGTGGTTGCGTAACATGAAGTTAATCGCAATCAATCATAATTATTTAATGATAAAATACTACCGTCCTTTAAAGCATTTCAACAAAGGTAATCAAGACCACAAACCTCAAAATCGTTCAATAACGATTTATGAAGAAATGAGATTGGCGTCTGTAGTCGCACCATAAGCCGCTTCTGTAAGAAAAAGAGAAGAATAGGAAATACAAGAGCCACTTAACTAAAAACTAAACTCAGAGGAGCTTTTTGTGATGTCGTTTCTGGGATTTCATTGAGGACCACGTCTTAGGGATATCGGCTTCAGCCAAAGGAATTTGCAAGTAAGCGCGTTCGAGGTCAAGTTTGGTGAAAATTCGTTTACCATGAAGAGACATGATAAGGGATCTGAGGTGAGGGATAGGATATTCATCATTACTAGTGAGGCTGTTCAATAAGCGGTAGTCACCACATGGGCGCCATTTTCCAGGTTCCTTTTTAGGAACGAGGTGAAGGGGTGAAGCCCAAGGGGAAGTGGATCGTTGGATGATACCAGCATTTAATAAGAACTGAAATTCAGTTTTTGCTGCCTCGAGTTTGGTGCCAGTAAGAGGTCTAGGTTTAAAATGCACAGGCGAGTGATTTCCCGTATCAATATGATGTTCGACCACTGATTCCGAGTTCTCAGCCAATGAAGCTAATTGCAAAGGAGTTGTTAGAACAGGGTATTTAGTCAGGATTGGGAGAATGAGGGGATGCACTTTGGAAGTATCTACTGAGTATGTTACTAGGGAGGAGGATGAAGTTTCTAGGGGAATACGGCAATTGGTCAAGTCGTCAATCAGGGTGTTCGTTTTACAGTCAATTATCAGTGAGTGAGCTTTAAGAAAATCTATACCCAAAATAGGTTGAACTACGTCAGCTACTACAAAAGACCAAATGAAAGAACGTTTAAGTTGTCGCAACTCTATTTCTACGTCCACCTCACCATAGCAACGCATAGGAGCACCGGAAGCAGTTGAAAGGGAAAGAGCACATGGTCGTAACAGAGGTGAAAGGTCTACGGAAAAAGGCAAGATAGACATGGCAGCACCAGTGTCGATAAGAAATTGTATCTTCTTATGACCTATGCTAACACTGAGCTTAAGTGGCAACCCGACAGTCACAATGGATACGGACTGCTGTTCTAGTTTCCTGCAGAGCGTGAAGGTGATGATCTACGCATAGGCGAAGGGGATCGAACTGAGTGCGACTGAGAGTTATACGAGGATCTTGTGTCGCTAGGGTAGTGACACCATGGTCTACATGAGCGTGCGGCTCTTCCGTACCATAAATGGAAGCGGCAGATTTGCGGTCGCCGGTTGGCGTGAAAGGGACGAAGATCAGGGAAGGTCTCACTGGCGTCGTAATCTAACGGGGCGGGAGGGCGGTTACGACTTCCTGACTGATCTCTAGCGGCATAACGGTAACGGTTATCTGGCGGGTCTTTTGGTCTATAATGAGGTTGGTCTCTAGGGCTTAAGTTAGAGGGTTGCACCTGTGATACACTAGTAGGTTGTGCATACGCTAGTAACGTGTCGGCTACATTGGCAAGGTCTTCTAGCGATACGGCTGGGTGTCCTGCAATAAGAGGGCGGATTGATTCCGGAAGCCCTTTTATGAATTTAATTTTTAGGAACTCTTAACTTACTCCTAAACCACTCTCTGTAGCAATGTTTCTCAGATCGCGCAAGTAAGTAGATGGTTTTCCACACATTACGTTATTCTGTGACATTAATGAATCAAAAAGTTCCGGGGCAGACCTAGAATACGCCTTGATAACGGCGTTTTTCAACCCTTCGTAGGACAATTCTCGTATAACTGTATCATTAACCCTATTTGTAACTTACATGGGGAGGCTACTGAAGGCATGATGGAATTTAGTACTTGAAACGGTAATGTTAGCTAGTGCAAATTGACTGTCTAGGATTGCAAACCATCTAGCATACTGTATCATTAACCCTATTTGTAACTAACGGTATCATTAACCCTATTTGTAACTTACATGGGGAGGCTACTGAAGGCATGATGGAATTTAGTACTTGAAACGGTAATGTTAGCTAGTGCAAATTGACTGTCTAGGATTGCAAACCATCTAGCAGGGAGTGCATTATTGAATACAGGGGGTTTGATGCTCACTGCACTAGCGTTAGCCTGAACTGCGTTATCGGAATCCATTGTGATCGTACGTCTGGCTGAAAGAATTTTAACAAGATGACGTATAGACAATAGGAAATCTAGCGAAGATAAGGAATGACTGGAATAGGGGAAAATAACACAATAGAAAAACGAGTAAATAGAGCGGCAGGGGAGAAAAAAAGAAAGAAAAAAATACAGAATGTAGACACGAAATACACGGCACGGTAACGATGTTTAAAATTAATTTGTTTCCCTAGCGTTCGTTAGATGCCTGTCAGTGTCTGTTGTAGAGTCTGCTGGTGCAGCGAAGGTGCCTGCGGTTGCCTCCTCCGTAGAGCGGATGCCTGGCTTCAAAGGAATTTCTTGATCGTTTTATGACTTTTGGCCGTTGGTTGGAGGGGAGGGTCGAGTTACACAGAGAAAGTGTTCGCCAAAGGAGTTGTTCTTCGCTGAGACTGTTTATTCTTCACTAGGGGAGTTTTTCTTGAGCTGGATATGAACGTTTCGCAGGAGGATGTTGCTTCGTAGGGATGTTTCTTTGAGCTTGATATGAATTTTTATTTTTCGGCAGAAAATTTTTTTCGCTGAGGATGTTCCGTGAACTTGATCTGAATGTATCGAAGGAGGGTATTTCTTCACAGGGGTCACCACTTTAGGGAACGAGTTATTTTTCTGTAGTAATTATTTCGTGTGTGATGTTCTTCGAGAGAAGTGATACAGTCGACTTCAATCTCAAGAATGTCTCAACCGTAACACTCCGAATTTGCATTTGCAACTCTAGAAAGTATAAAAACATAGGTTACTAAGTCACCAAGCTATAACAATAAAGACTAGGCCTGCCACACATATATAATATCTCTTTATTTTAAAGCACACAAGTAATTAATCTTTAAGAACTTCAGCGTTCCGCCTTCTTTGCCTAAGACAATACATGAAAAAATATCTGAATTCACAAATGAATACATAAGACTCATTACCACACTTTTAACGCATAATTTCAGTTAATGATGAATATGTTAATTGGAAAGTATTCGCTCAGCGAAAGGAAGCGAGAACCGCTTAGTCACGGGGTCACTGTCAGATTTTACTGAGCGAACTCTGAGTTTGTTTGAACTTCGAACTGTGGCCTGTGACATGTGACGGTCATGGGACAATTTCAATCAAAGCAAATCTCGTCGCAAGTCTGTTCGAAGTCGATTTAAACTTTGTTAAATCGCCTTTTATACGTCATTAAAGAGGGTATTTCCTGTTCTGCATCATGACATATACATTTGAATGAACATAAGTCTGAGTGTAACCCAAAATTATTCAAGTTACACAATTTTTGAATTGAAAATAATTGCCGGCGAAATTCCCCCAGGTTTATTCGATTTTACGAGCGTTTACCCCATTCCCCCAGACTAGCTGCGATTCTCCCAGATTTGGGGGAATTCCCCCATCAGTGGTAGCCCTAGTCCAGGCCACTCCAGGGTTCCCACTCAAAATTTTCAGATAAACCTAGATTGAACATAAAAAACCCAGATTCGTTAAAAAAACTAGAAGTCTTATTTCAATAAGAAAACAATAAAAGTTAACTTACATGAGTGAAAACGATGATGATAATGCTGATTTTATTTCTGTTTCTCCTACCAATTCTCTTCTGCAGTGCAAATATCGACATTAAGATGACTTTTCTGTTGTGCAAGGCGCTTTTCATTACGGTGGTGACATACTCCGTTGATGAAATCTCATACTAATTCCGGTTTAGGTTTCCAATCGTGACAGGTTTTTTATTCCTTGACAATGCTTGTTTTGCCAACAACCTATCCTTACCAGTGTCTGTTTTCAGCGTTTGTTTGTTTTGTTTTGTTTTGACATGATTTACAAGTAAAAATATTCTTTCTACTGATGCGGATGAGTGTGGCAGAACAGTTTGGTTGGCCATGAAGTCAGAAAGTATTCCAAATTTTGAGTTGTCTAATCCGTCTTTGATCTTACGCGGAGTACCAGAAATCAGGTATAGATTTATTCGACACCGACATGTCTTTGAATTGTCGATATAACCTCCATTTATTTTTCATGGTAAGTAATTCCTTCTTGAATGAGATAAGATGCTTTTGTTTCTTGCATTTTAACCCATTTAGCAATATTGCGGTTATGAAAGGCTTCTTACACACTTCAAATCAAATAATCAGTGTGAGCAAATGGCATATGATGCTGCTCGGCGATGAAAGCAGAGATCATCAGTTTTGCCTTTGCCACCTCTTCGTTTTCTGTAAGCTTCGGTTTATTGACAAATATATCTATTTTCGTTGTTGATTGCACAGATTTGTTATTCTCGTGTATAGCAGTTTTACTATGCGATAACAACATTGACTTATATGCGTTTCTATTTTTGTATCACAGCATGTGCAGTACATAACTACAACCCTTTTCACTTGGATTTTCTTTAAGCCACTCTTTCAAAATCTCCTCCTTTAACCATTGTTCTTTGAAAGATTTGTAGCATGACCTGCTACCCCTTTAGAGGTTATAAAATTAGAAGTATTAAAATAACCTTCATTTTTAGTAATAAAAATAGGACTAAACTTCGAGTAATTTTTACCAACTCTTTACAATTAAAACATACATATTTAGTGCACATTATTGTAATAATATTTACATTAAGCAATGTTAGCGAGAGAGTATTTCCAATCGAAACTTTTTTCTGGCAACATTCTTACGCTCATTATCGAGACGTAGCTCTCACAGCAAAGCCACTCGTGAACATCAACATGTGACGTTAGGTTATAAATCCCTGGTGAGCATACTATGTTTTAAGTATTTTTATACATGTCTTAATTTTTGTGTTTAACTTGCCAGTGTATCTGTGTTCTTTGGTGTATGTTTAGATTTTTCAAGTGTTTGTTTCTTCATCATGAGTTATTAAAGCAAGTCAAGTTTTTAGGAATTGTTTCTATTGGACAACTGTGATAAATCAGTGACTGTGCTGTAATAGGTGATTCAATGTTTTTCTCAACCATTGTGTTCATTACAATTCTCAAAGGACCTCATTTGAACAGGATTTACATAAAATCATATTCTATTGTAGATTTGTGTGCTGTTGATATCCAACTTCAGTATATATATTTACACATATATTTGAGTTGCTGCAGTCACCCATTAAATTACTTCTGTCCCGTTTTCTATGTTCATGTGTGAGCTCCCTTCGAGGACTCACTGAGTTCCTTCTTCTTCTTGTAGCCAAGCCTGATGGACGTATAATATATAAGCTCCAAGTTTGGACTGTGTTTGTTTCACCCCACATCTCATNAGGAACGACTGGAATAGGGGAAAATAGCACAATAGGACAACGAGTAAATAGAGCGGCAGGGGAAAAAAAGAAAAAAAAACACAGAATGTAGACACGAAATACACGGCCCGGTAAACAACAATCTTTATTTCCAATCAAGTACACAGTACATAGACATTTAGTACATTGGTTTTTCAAATTCTTAAGGTTAACATTCTTAGAGTAAGGGTGATGGTGAGCTCCATGCGACGATCCTGGGATGTGTCCATGGGCGATGAGTTGAGGTCTTACCGATAAGTGCGAGCTCACGGCGTGAAACGAGAAATAGCTCGTATTCATTGCCGGGTTTCGAACCCGCACGCAGTCTTTCTGCACAAGCAGAGACCCGATACAGAACACGGGCCGCATACCACTCGACTACGGTGGCTGATGTTTGAAATTAAAATTACTTCCCTAGCGTTCGTTAGAAGCCTGGCAGTGTCTGTTGTAGAGTCTGCTGGTGCGGCGAAGGTGCCTGCGGTTGTCGTCTGTAGAGCTGATGCCTGGCTTCAAAGGAATTTCTTGATCGTTTTATGACTTTCGGCCGTTGGCTGGAGGAGGATCGCGTTTCATAGGGAAATGTTCGTCAATGAAATCGTTGTTATCTTCGCTGAGACTGTTTATTCTTCACTAGGGGAGTTTTTCTCGAGCTGGATATGAACGTTTCGCAGGAGGATGTTGCTTCGTAGGGATGTTTCTTTGAGCTTGATATGAATTTTTATTTTTCGGTAGAATATATATATATTTTTTTTTTGCTGAGGATGTTTCGTGAACTTGATCTGAATGTATCGAAGGAGGGTATTTCTTCACAGGGGTCACCACTTTAGGGAACCTGTTACTTTTCTGTTGCGAGTATTTCGTGGGTGATGTTCTTTGAGGGGAAGTGATACAGTCGACTTCGTTGCTTGCAGATTTATTATTGAACACGATCAAACCCAGAGTAGAAGTTAAGGCCAAGATCGAAGATCAAAATTGAGAGCTTGCAGTCCGTAAACCGAGACCTGTCCGAACAAGGACTATTAAGTAACTCGAAATGAATACAAAATTTAGCAGAAGTATTAATATCCTGATACAGTATTATACGAAAACCGCTGAGTCAAACACTGAGGCATCGTGCCTAATTAGCTGGCGGTTAAAGAAATACAACATGAGACGTCTATAAGCAGCTTCTCCCCGAGGCTGTGGGATTTAATCACCGTATCAAAACGGCTGGTCGATCTTTTAGTGTGCCCATCATAAAATACTTGAACATAGAGACTCGAGTGATACGGAACTTGCCAGCGATATTTACTGCCTGACGCAATAGTTATTATTCGATGTATACTACACCACTACTTCTTCAAATACAAACAAAATTATTCGAATGAAACGTGACTACCTGAAATGAGATTTCGGTGTACATTTTAGCTGTCAATTAACTCATTGTTTCGCAAAAGGAAATCTTGGCTAGAACTGTTGCTTGAGGCTATAAAAGGGAAACCCTAATAATTCATTTTGCATTACAGGCTGCGTGATAAACTCAAATCTCAACAACACGAATACTGCAGACACTAGGTAAATTATTTACCGTATTGTGGAATAATATACGACGAGAGATCCGTCGAATTACCGAAAAACAATCACCGGAATTACACAAACTGCTAAACCTACAAAGGAACGCTTAAGCCGGGCTAAAATGATAAGTTTAAGGAATAACTAGTAATTAAGTGAAGCGCCAAACTTCCTAACAACCGTCAATAGAAACTTACCCGTCAGAGAGACTGAAAGCACGAATACACTTGTTCACTGGGTAATGGTTATGGACGGACTGACGGGCG
>VCRD01006822.1:3055-18608 GCA_006783055.1 Trinorchestia longiramus
AGGAGGGCAGGGTTGGTCAGGAGGCAGGGTTGGTCAGGAGGGCAGGGTTGGTCAGGAGGCATGGTTGGTCAGGAGGGCAGGGTTGGTCAGGAAGGGCAGGGTTGGTCAGGGAGGGCAGGGTTGGTCACATCAAAGGTGCCTGGAGTAACCAGGTATGGTCGACTAATTGCAAAGGTAAACTAACTCTTACCTATCGCAGCTCTCTTCTACTGACCATTTACTGCTCTACTGACCATTTACTGCTCTACTGACCATTTACTGATCTACTGATCATTTACTGCTCTACTGATCATTTACTGCTCTACTGACCATTTACTGCTCTACTGACCATTTACTGCTCTACTGACCATTTACTGCTCTACTGACCATTTACTGATCTACTGATCATTTACTGCTCTACTGATCATTTACTGCTCTACTGATCATTTACTGCTCTACTGATCATTTACTGCTCTACTGATCATTTACTGCTCTACAGAGCACTTCTTAATCATGCATGCACTTCTTATCGTCAGGTTTACGTGCGTTGTCACTTGCAGGTAAAATTTCTGCAGTTTTATGTAAAAAATGGCATGATTTTGTGAGGCGTTGGAGACTGCGAGGTACACGTGGCAGCTCGCGCGTCTCCACGTCTGATGCTGCGTGAACAGTGTCACGGAGTTCAGTATATGCTGGTCGCATTAATATTCTTTTATGATATTTAGGCTTAGGTATCGCTTTTAATACATTACTAGTAGAACCACGCGTAAAAATTCAAGTGTTTTTTCCTGAATTTTTCGTTTAATTTGCCAGTGGACGCGGGCTTTGCGAAGGAGTTTCCACATTGAAGGATGTGACTTTGGTATCCACAATACAATGCTTACAATACATGTATACCCTACCGAATTTCCTCCTATCTAAATCCTTAAGCGCGTCACAGAGACACGGACCAAGCAAGCAAGCAAGCAACGAACTGGGTATTATTATATAGTGGAATAGTACAGTACAGTACAGTGCTGTACAGTACAGTAAAGGACAGTGCAGAACAGTACAGTACAGTGCTGTACACTCGTACAGTGCAGTACAGTGCAGAGTACACCATAGTAAAATTTTGATATGACATGCAGAAATGAATAAAAGGAGGTAAGTTGTACATAATGGTAAACAATATATCATATATTTAGGTCTATGTATAAACGAAAACAAATTTGCATTCAATGTGGGAAAAACTTTTTAGAAACACCGGTGAAAACCCAGAATGTTATTTCATTTAAAGTAATGATTGCAAGATTTAATGAATAATTTCGGTTGAACGAACTTTAGTTCTTTCTAACATTCCGAGTTTAATCATTTCAAACATTCCAAGTTTAATCATTTCCAACATACCCAGTTTAATCATTTCCAACATTCCCAGTTTAATCATTGCCAACATTCCCAGTTTAATCATTTTAAACATTCCCAGTTTAATCATTTCCAATATTCCCAGTTTAATCATTTCCAACATTCCCAGTTTAATCATTTCCAACATTCCCAGTTTAATCATTTCCAACATTCCCAGTTTAATCATTTCCAACATTCACAGTTTAATCATTTCCAACATTCCCAGTTGGATTCCCAAACAAATGAATAACTCAGCAGTCACATGCCTCTTGTGATATACAGTAACAGATAAAAAGTTAACTACAATTGAACCTCGATTTAACAAACATCCTCTCCCCCTATAAGTCAGTTAAATCGAGGTTCAACTGTACTTGAACTGAGGTTACACAAATTTTGAAATGATTTTTAAGATTTGTTTAAAAAATTAGGGTGCGGCAACATAACGTTGCATCCAATATTCGTTGCATCGGAGTCCGTTAAATCGAGGTTTAACTGTATCTGTCACATGTCACGTGTCACATGCCAGGTGTCACATGCCAGGTGTCACTTGCCAGGTGTCACGTATCAGTTGTCACATGCCCGGTGTCACATGTCAGGTGTCACATGTCAGGTGTCACATGTCAGACGTCACTTGTCAGGTGTCACATGCCAGGTGTCACTTGTTAGGTGTCACATGCCACATGTCACGTGTCAGTTGTCACATGTCAGGTGTCATGTCAGGTGTCACACAGATGTTTCATTATACCTCCTCTAACTCACCTCACACTCATGTAAATTCCCACCATCACAAACACAAGAGAACAAATAAAAAAGATAAAAACAGATAAAAACCGTTTACGCTTTGCAACAGCTTTTGTCTTGGGGGGAAATTAACACACGAGAACTAGACTCCAAAACCGGTTAAAAACCAGTAAATTTTCTGCTTCCAGGTGTTTGTGCTTGGAAATGTCAGAAACACTTGTACGTACATACGCGATAAGCAAAATTTAAGAACGCTATCAATGTGTCTAATTTTCACTTATCAATTTCCTTTTATATAGAGTATGGAGATATGAACGGCGTTAGAAACACCTTCGTTCTCGCCGTTTTGAGCTTATTAAATTTATTTAAAATCGAATAGAACCATAAATTTTCTTCAGGAATTCTCTTGTTTGTTTGTGTTATTTTTGTAGGCCATCAGTTTTAGATTGACTGAGAATTCACACGTTGTATGTGAGTGGTGTGCGGTGTGGTCACATACAAACAGACCAAAAATGAGTACTGACACGCAAAGTCTAGTATACGTCAAAAAAACGTATAAGGAACGCAAGGAATTTCTGATATAATATTATACTAGTACTAGTCTGCACAGATGTTCAAACTCAAGTACTAGCCATAGTCTACAGATGTTAGAACACTAGTACTAGTCTGTACAGATGTTAAAACACAAGTACTAGTCATAGTCTATAGATGTAAGAACACAAGTACTAGTCATAGTCTACAGATGTTAGAACACAAGTACTAGTCATAGTCTACAGATGTTAGAACACAAGTACTAGCCATAGTCTACAGATGTAAGAACTTGAGGGACAATAATATTTAATTTTATGCATTAAGAAAAAGATGCTTGCAATTAGAAAACATCACTCATACATGCAAGCACGATTAGCAACACTGGCGCACATGTTGCATGCCTACTCATACAACATACAGTGTGTGGGCGCAGAGTAGCCAGGGTTCCGCCAGTACATACAGTGTACTGCATACAGAGGGCATACACTGTGTACGGTGAACCCATTTCAAGTGACTGGTTCATACAAAAGTAGGTTCATACAAAGTAGTCGTATTGTGAAAACTGCTTTACTATTTGTAAGTCGTATTTTCTGTGCGTATTAGGAGTTTGAACAGCACGAACGGGGCACGTTCAATCAAAACAGTGTACGTGCTGCACAAACGGTGTACGTATGCACGTAAACTGTGTACGTAATTTTCCCATTATACAATTTACTTTAAACGTAACTGTTCAGTAACGATAATTTATTCGGCTATTTATTTCGCACAATTATAAGCATCTCTCGAACGTTAATCCAGCTCCGTTTTCCTCAATCGCCCAAATCCAATCTTCACAATTTTATACACGCAACCTTCTGCAATTTATGGTATTCAAGATACACATATTCCACACATGCAATTCGGTATAACTGCGAGCAATCAATTTTCACATGTTTAATTCTAACTTTGATTCAAATAAATACATAAATTTCTTAATTTCGTAAGTCAACTCAAACTCTCCACTCAATGAAGGAGTGAAGTCTGTGCCATCTTTCCTGTTTGCGTTATTGGTGAAGTATAGGACAAAGATTTTGAAGCAGCAAAGATTTGTAGAATAAAGTGTTATTGGCACCAAAGATTTGTAAAATAAAAAGTTATTGGCAGCAAAGATATGTAGAATAAAGAGTTATTGGCAGCAAAGATATGTAGAATAAAGAGTTATTGGCAGCAACAATTCCTAAAACGAAAAGTTATTGGCATTACCACTCAATATTTTACTGCCGGAAATATATTTGTCCAATTAATTTTTCTGAAGTTATTTCTTTCGGTCAAATGTTGATTCAAAAATATTGTTCCATCGAAAGCATTTAGCTCAAAATATAATCTCTACATTTTAACGTTCACAAGGTTACAGTCCTGGCAAATTGTTGTGTACGCTATCAAGAAATGAGTTTAATTAACCACAGCGTGAATGGCAACTGATAACACGTGAACACAACTGATAACAAGTGAACACAACTGATAAGGCTATTCACAACTCTATCGTCTCTGTGACTTAAAATGTTAAGTTTTGATCACGGTCAGCCCATGTCGCTCAAGGGCATTCACTAGCTCTATGCACGTTCACGTTTATTAAATTTGTTCAAATCACGTTTGCGTTTTATAAATTTCTTCACATCGTGCTCACGTTTATTTCATTTGTTGACGTAACAGTTACGTTTATTAAACTTGTTCACGTCATGCTTACGTTTATTACATTTGTGTACGTCACGTTTACGTTTATTACATTTGTTCACGTCATGCTTACGTTTATTAAATTTGTTCAAGCCACGTTAACTTTTATTACATTTTTTCGCGTCACGTTCACGTTCATTATGTTTGTTCACATCACACGGTTATTACATTTGTTCACATCACACTCATGTTGACTATGTTCGCTCACGTAAACTGACTTGTCAAGAACATGGGCTATACAGAATACAACGCACACACAAGGAAAAATTCCTTGGCACCTTTTGTACATCTCTCGTTAACCTTTAAATCTCTGAGTAAAAAACTACTCACGATTTTTTGCGACGTTGCTGAAAAATTCTGCATAAATTTCGATGGTGCTGAGCTATGGACTGACGAGTATCACAGATACCATATATGGATATGAGGCTCGTTAATTATATATATAAAAAAAATCGCGGTTAATAAAAACCTAAATGTAGTTCGCGAACCAAATAAATAAAGTTACTTAAAAGAAGTAACCATAAAAAGCTGGTTGATTAAATACTTGAAGAATTCAGTAAATAAATACCTATTTGAAGCCCGTTGACAAAATCTACTACAAAGAATGACCGTCGTGTGTTTATCTATTTATTTATATGTTTCGTGTCACGCTCTTAAGAATAGATAGGAAGAAATTAGCACTGGCGGTTTTCGTTTCAGTTCACTGGTAAATTAATACACTCATTTTAGCTGTACAAGTGCACTATAATAAGTCACTTTAAAAAAAATTAGAGTGGTCCAGAGCCTTATATACTCGAGTCCGTATCGTGGATATCGAGTTCGGCGGGGTATTGCATATTACAATATGCCTGACATTAAAGAAATCCTCAATTAAAACGTTTCTCCTTTGTAAATATATATACACCTAAATACATTGCATTGCGTTCTTATATGTAATTTTATTTAATATCTTTCCAACAGTATTTGCCATCATTTTTGATGACACGGGTACACTAGTTTATTTATATAATACACAGTGTATCACCGTCTTTCTCAATATGTGTGTGTCCATCCCATTACTTTCTATCTATTACTGAAGAAAAATTATTGAACTGAAATCAGAACAGATGTACATGCATTATAAGCATTGTATTGTGGATACCAAACGGGTTGGATGACTATAAAATACGTCGTTTTTTCCCGTTATTAGCCTCCTTCTCCTACTACCATGCTATCGGTAGATAAGATACAATGAATGGAAGCTCTGTACGTATGCATGGAAAATATCTACGTACATAATAGACAATGTATCTCCATATCTCATGTATTATAAACACTTTATTGTGGATACCAAAGACGCTGTATCGCTATAAAATACTCCATTTTTCCGTCATTAGTTTTTTCCTCTTTCACGGCTATGTTATCGGTAGATACGATACAGAATGGAAGTTTTGTATATATTCATGAAAAATATTCAGACTTTTATAGTACCACGGGTAAAACCGAAAAATGAATATTATTTCATAGATCCCTAATTTTATCACTTTTAAAACGAGAAATTTTAACGGGTACCATATGAGCTATGTTATCGGTAGATAAGGTACACAATGGAAGTTCTGTACATATTAGTGAAAAGTATTCATTTAAACAACCATAATTCGTCGAAAATTTTTAATGCATTCATCCGTATAATTATTTCAAACCAGGAAAATTTGAACCGTGAAACTTCCACGGGAACTGTCCAGTAAATTTAATAAATAGTAACAGTTTTACTAGGAATTTTAGTAGGAGTTTCAGTCATACCTTATATAGGAGTCATTCATTCCATTAACAAGATAAGTCATTCACTAGGGAATAGGTTTTGATTATAAAGAAGTTTTCAATTACAAAATGGTCATTGAATTTTTTCATCAGTTTTTCTTCTTCTGTGACAGAGCAGCGGAGTGACAGCTCAGGCAGTGGGCGTGTCTCCACCAATCACAAGCCGTCGTCCATCCTTTGTTGTGTGGCTTCCCCAGCCTGTGGGGACTTCAGGGCGGCTTCCTCAGCCTGTGGGGACTGCAGGGCGGCTTCCCCAGCCTGTGGAGACTGCAGGGCGGCTTCCCCATTCTGCGGGGAGTACAGGGCAGCTTCCCCAGTGTATGGGGACTCCCAGATGCTCCCATAATAACACTACTCATTGTTGTCTCTACTTTCTTTCAGGCAAGAAACAAACAAAAAAAATGCAAAGCTCTTTACAAATTCATAAAGTGTTTCTCAACTATGAAACATAGAAGTTTAGCGGTTTTCGCACTAGCTTTTGGTAACTAAAGGAAATTTCGCTGAATTCAATTCTGCACAAGTGCATGAAAGTAACTGCTATTTTCATAGCTTTTTGCGCTCATCAGAGAAATAATTGACTGTAAAGCAGTCGATTATGAATTTGTGTGTGCAGCATTGTTCATGAAAGTTTTGGACTGCAATGTACAAATTATCTCATTCATGAAGAGGCTATTGAGAAGGATTCAAAATTTGTAACACTTGGGGTAAGTTGAGAAACTGTTATTCAATCTACATATTCTCGAAGAAACATTTAATAAAATCCATTCAATCTTCAGTACGTATGTGATTTCGGTGGTCATGACTGAGACCCCGGTGTCATGACTGAAATCCCGGTGGTCATGATAAAGATCCCGGTGGTTATGACTGAGATCCTGGTGGTCATGACTGAGATCCCGGTGGTCATGACTGAGATCCCAGTGGTCATGACTGAGATCCTGGTGGTCATGACTGAGATACTGGAGGTCATGAATGAGATCTCGGTGGTCATGACTGAGATCCTGGTGGTCATGACTGAGATCATAACACTCATGACTGGTGTACAAAGCATCATTTACCAAGTGTGTTGTCCAAATGGTCATGACTAACATCTTAATGGTCATGACTAAGACACACAAGGTAATTTGGGCAGACTGGCGCTCGTAATGGTAGCCATTAATAACCATTACACAACCATTTGTTTAGTAGTCTGTGTAGTGACCGACCAATACAGGTCTTCTGTGGCCTCTTCTGGTCTGCCACTGCACCCTTAACTACATATATAATGGACAATGTATCTCCATTTCCCTCTCTCTGTCTCTCTTTCTCTCCCTCTCTTTCTCTCTCTCTCTCTCCCTTTCTCTCTCTCTCTCTTTCTCTCTCTCACTCTCTCACACACAATCTCTCTCTCTCACTCTCTCTATCTATCTGTGAAATAAGTCAAATCTAAATCGTGGAATTTTCACGGGAACTCTTTGCTTTAGTAATACTCTATTCATATTATGAATTCGAATATTCTACTTGTATTATACATTCAAATGTTCTATTCGTATCATGTATTTAAATATTTCACCCGTATTATAAATTCAAATATTCTTCCTGTATTATACGTTCAAATATTCTACCCGTATTATGCATTCAAGTATTCTACCCGTATTATACGTTCAAATATTCTACTCATATTATAGTATCAAATATTCTACTCGTATTATACGTTCAAATATTCTACCAGTATTATGCATTCAAATATTCTACCAGTATTGGACGTTCAAATATTCTCCTATGATTAAAACTTTCGTTTTGTTTGTCAATTGCGCTTTTTTATTTCTTTTATAGTTGCAGAAATATCTGATTGTATTTGCTTCTAGAAATTCTTTCTTCACAGTAAAATTACTTATGATTCGATTTCAAAAATTATTTTGGTGAGCTCGTATTTATATTCAACAATTGTTCATTTTTAAATTATTTTGTCCATCAATTTAAAAAAAAATTTCTGTTTTAGTAAATTTATTTCGTGGTGCAAAATTTATCTCGGCGTTTTTGATTAAGAACGAAGCAAAAAACTCGTATTTTTATTGAATATTTTGGTGCAAAGTCACTGCTGGCAACACAACTGCCGTGTTTTAGTTTTATGGATGAAAGTTTATTTGTATTGAATATTTCGGTGCAAAGTCACTGCTGGCAACGCAACTGCCGTGTTTTAGTTTTATGGATGAAAGTTTCGAACAAATTTTTTGAATTATGAAGCTGAATGTCATTGCACAGAAAAATAATTGTGTTCACAAGAGATGGTCTGGCAGATTATGTCAAGTTAACATGAAATAAAGCTAGGCAATAAACCTGAAACATGTAAATATGACCATTTTAACATGAACGACAGTCATGTGAACTTAAAATAAAGTAAGGCAATAAGCATGAAACACATAAATATGACCATGTTAACATGAACAACAGTCATGTCAACAAGAAATAAAGCAAGGCAATAGACCAACATTGATCAACATGTGATCGTTACACAAACTTTTCATAATAACTAATAGTCTTGAAGTCCATTATGAATTGCAGCTTTTGTGCCACTTTTTGCTTGCTATTCAATAGAATTTTTGTCACGTGCATGGTATACTGAAAAAAATTCTCAATATTAAAATTTTGGCTACTAAGCAACACGCTTGAATTGAAGTTTCTTTTTCGATAACGCTCTGATTTTTTCATTAATCATTGAATTTCTAGTAAATCATAAATTTTAAACCACCTTTATTGAAACTATTACTTATAATATTACAGCTTTTGTAGTTATCAGTTATTGAATACACTTAATAAGTCGTTAATCACCATGAGAATAATGTAAATAAAAACGATAATAACTGAAATGTTTTATGTAATAGTAACTCACTGCATACATAAAATACAGAATTATTTCTGACGAAGTTTTTGACATTCATACCATACACAATGTCCATCATAGCATCCACAATGTCCATCATACCATACACAATGTCCATCATACCATACACAATGTCCATCATACCATACACAATGTCCATCATACCATACACAATGTCCATCATACCATACCATACACAACACCCTTCATACCATACGCAACACCCTTCATACCATACGCAATACCCTTCATACCATACGCAATACCCTTCATACCATACACAATATCCATCCTAGCATACAGAATACCCTTCATATTATACAGGACACACTTCATACCACACACAATACCCTCATTTTTTGATGTGTACAGTAATAGTTAACTCTATGTGGCACAAATTAAGGTGCTGACACACATACTATTATACAATGTTCCCTCAGCATTGTCAGCACACCTAGTCACCATCATTACTATGCAAACAGCATTACTGCTTAACATAACAGCATTACTGCTTAACATAACAGCATTACTGCTTAACATAACAGCATTACTGCTTAACATAACAGCATTACTGCTTAACATAACAGCATTACTGCTTAACATAACAGCATTACTGCTTAACATAACAGCATTACTGCTTAACATAAAACACTATCTTCAGCACAATTTCATTCACATGTATTAAAGAAATTCCCTGATTCCTGATACCTTGTTTTTACAATTAATCTTTTCTAGTAATTCCATTTCCATAATCCAGTTGCTGTGTTAACTTAAATATAACATACATGTTTATAACACTGCTTTTTATTGATTAGTTTCCCCATCACTTACACCACACTCACTATACCTCCCACTTTTCATCACCATCACTGCTGTATCTACACGTCATCACTCTCATCACCATCATCACCATCATCACCATCATCACTCTCATCACCGTCATCACCATCATCACTCTCATCACCATCATCACTCTCATCACCATCATCACCATCATCACCCTCATCACTCTCATCACCATCATCACCGTCATCACAATCGCCGCTTTGATGTGCGCACGATAACGATCATGTCGACATTGCTCCTAAATCATTAATCAAGGCATGATCAATTGTCCGCCATCAGTGATCATGTGACCACCATCAGATCTCATTAATAACACTCATTAATCACACTCATTAGGGGACACTCGGCCACCAATGTACGCCTTTGTTGCCAATTAAGACCAGCAGTCTGGTCAGTGCAGTGGCTGCTTCTGACCTAATTCTCAGCTCTAAATAAACTCTGAACTGGGGAGTTACTGGGTCACCATATTCCTCCAAAGTTCTTAGTTCCAAACTAGAATAATAACAATAATATTATTATTAATAATAATATTAATAATAATAATAACAATTGTACTGATATTAAGAATAATGATGACCGGGATAAGGATGATTCAGACCATTTTCGTTAATAATTATTGTTCGAGAAAATTTTCCTCATATTTTTTTGAAACCAGCAACTCTGAATTTCAAGCCGTCGTGTTAGTGAAGAACTTTACCCTCACACCAGCACGAGAAGTGAGGGTGTAGTGTACCCTGACACCAGCACGAGAAGTGAGGGTGTAGTGTACCCTCACACCAGCACGAGAAGTGAGGGTGTAGTGTACCCTCACACCAGCACGAGAAGTGAGGGTGTAGTGTACCCTCACACCAGCACAAGCGTTGGATTAAGAGTTGATTAATTTTTTAAATATGATAATTGTTCACGAAAAGTTACTTCGTACCCAATTTTTGTTAATTAAAATATAAATAAGAGGCAACTATTTAGTTGACCGTCAGTGTGGGTTACATGTTGTACAGTTTTTGTGTACGCGAGTATGATAAAAATTATGTGGTAGTGAGCTATGAGGGTAAGGTATGAAGGTAAGGTATGAGGATAAAATATGACAGTTAACCTGCCTGTCAACTGTGCCAGTTAACCTGCCTGTCAACTGTGCCAGTTAACCTGCCTGTCAACTGTGCCAGTTAACCTGCCTGTCAACTGTGCCAGTTAACCTGCCTGTCAACTGTGCCAGTTAACCTGCCTGTCAACTGTGCCAGTTAACCTGCCTGTCAACTGTGCCAGTTAACTTGCCTGTCAACTGTGCCAGTTAACCTGCCTGTCAACTGTGCCAGTTAACTTGCCTGTCAACTGTGCCAGTTAGCTCGGCAGTAAACTGGCCTCCTTCAAAATTCCTGCCACGTTATCTGGCGGCGGAGATAAAAAGATAAAACGGAAGGAGGTGCAGTTACCCTGGTTTGTACCCCCTCTCCCCCACCCCCGCCCCCCTAATTGTCCCTAAACGCCCCCTAAATGCCGGCCAATGAAGAGGGGAAAAGAGGGGAAAAGACGCTAAATTGTGCGAACAACCCCAGCTAATTTTAGGGTAAAAGCACAAGAGGGAATTGAAAAACTTTGTAAGACTCCTTGAGGACTGATGCTGTGGCTTGTGGACTGATGCTGTGGCTTATGGACTGATGCTGTGGCTTGTGGACTGATGCTGTGGTTTAAGGACTGATGTTGTGGCTTGTGGACTGATGTTGTGGCTTGTGGACTGATGCTGTGGCTTGTGGACTGATGCTGTGGCTTGGAGACTGTTGTTCATCAATTTGCATCATGCTTACGACATAAATCAATATATATAAAGTGGATCTCCATTTCACTCATCTAAGAGTTTTGTTTGTAGGTCATGATGCACAAACTGAGTGAACATGACGCACAAACTGAGTGAACATGACGCAAAACTGAGTGAACATGACGCACAAACTGAGTGAACATGACGCACAAACTGAGTGAACATGACGCACAAACTGAGTGAACATGACGCACAAACTGAGTGAACATGGCGCACGAGCTGAGTGAACATGACGCACGAGCTGAGTGAACATGACGCACGAGCTGAGTGAATATGACGCACGAGCTGAGTGAACATGACGCACGAGCTGAGTGAATATGACGCACGAGCTGAGTGAACATGACGCACGAGCTGAGTGAACATGACCCACGAGTTGAGTGAACATGATGCAATACTGAGGCTTGCATCTTACAACACAGCGTCAGGTAAATTAATTAGCCAGCATTAAGAAAGCTGCACAACTGATGATTTCCTCCAGCACGTGATGCCTCTTTTATCTAACACAATTACTTTCCTTTATGGAGAATAGAATAAAAATACTCAATAACTTCATATGATGTAAAAATTTTTGCTCTGTATGCAAAATTCAGAGTCGGCGGCTCCTACGTGCCTGGTCCAAGCATCGAAAACGCAAGCAATTATTGTTAAAATATTATTGGTGACTTTATATTGTCATAATTATTATTATCATTTTCGTTGTGATCTTCATCACTGTCATGATTAATTTTAATATTAATAATATTTTCAATGTTATTTTTGCGTTAAAATGGTTAGAAATGTGATTATGAAAATTCGTGATGTTTCTTAGAAGAATTTCTCACCGTTATATGCTGTGGTTCCGGTGCGCTATGGATCTGAAACAAGACAGAAGTGGTCATACAAATGGCAGTTTAAGACACAAACAGTATTTCCTTATTGCATCTCCCAATGCTACTATATAATAATACAGTTTGTTGCTTGCTTGCTTGGTCCGTCTCTCTGTGACGCTCTGAAGGATTTAGATAGGAGGAAATTCGGTAGGGTATACATGTATTGTAAGCATTGTATTGTGGATACCAAAGGCACATCCTTCAATGTGGAAACTCCTTCGCAAAGCCCGCGTCCACTGGTAAATCAAACGAAAAAAATCAGTAAAAAACACGTGAATTTTCACGTTTGGGTCTACTAGTCTAAATAAATAAACAACAGTGTGTCTGTGTAGCCAAAATTATTTAGTTTGTGAAGTTTGTGAAAAGTTTCTGAAAATGTTTTCGAGATTTTTAATGAAATATTTGTTAAGTTCTTGAATAAATTTTCTTCATGTTGAAAAATTTTGGTTTGGTAACCGCGAAGATAAATAACTTGATTAGTTAACTTTTAAAGTTTCGATAAGAATTTAATGCGAGTAACTGAAGGAGAGTTAACTTTGCTGACAAACCCTCAACCAAACTTTTGGGTTTGGCAAATTGGTTTCGTAATTGTGCCCATTAGGTCTAATTTCTGCTCACAAGCCTTGTTAAACCTTCAACAAAATCCTGCTTGCAATTTCCAAATTATTTCAGTATTCTGGAGTGTAAAACAGTTTTTTATCCAGTCAATGCCTTTAAACATCAATCACACTAGGTGTACCTGTACGACTGATCAGCTTCAGGGCACAACTGGAAGTATTTTGAGTAGCTAGGATAAAAGCTCATTTAGAAAAACACTTAAATCTACGCTTTTGAAAAGGACATTTATCCGATCAGCGTGTGTTCTTTGGATTTCATACCAAAAAAATTATTGTGTTTCTACTCAACTTATACCTAAAAAAAGAGTGCGCTAAAATGTTCACACATATTATTTTTTGTCTCTATTTCCACCAGGTGGAACCATTTAAGGCGATAATGAGCCAGTGTTCAGAAAACTTGATTAGGCTTTGTCTTCCATGAAGAATCTCTGCCTGCTGCTTCCATTCCAACTCGTGGTCTCCGGCTGGTATTTTTACGACTAATTTTCGTGTGGAAATGAATGCTGTAATTTCCTTGGGGTTTTTAGGTAACATTTGGTCTCAGAAAAGGCGCTGTTAAGTCAGACAGGTGCTGGTCTGGTCATCGTCACGTGGTGGAGGACAGCTCGGTCTTATGCTGCTTTCATGACGTGCTTGAAAAACCAGATATACGGTAGGTGTAAAATTATTGTTCTTGCAAGCGCGTTTAAAAATCCAGATATGCTGTATGCCTAAGAATTATTGTTGCTGCAAGCGTGTTTGAAAATCCAGATACGCTGGACGTATAGAAATTTAGTTTCTTGAAGACGGGTTTGAACATTGTAAGTGAGTTAGCTGAATCATTGCCAGCATGGGTGCATGTGCTAATATATTTTTATGCATCAGTAACTACTAATAGTGAAGCATAAGTATTTTCTTCCTGATAAAAATAAAGTTGCATTAGTAAAGAATGACTTTTAATATACTTTATATAAGCAGCACAATAAGTAGCCTTGTGAACATCATTATGAGTAGCATTATGAGCAGCTCTATGAGTGGCATTATAAGCAGCATTATGAGCAGCTGTGCGAGTGGCATTAGGATTACCATTATAAGCAACATTATGAACACCATTATGAGTGGCATTATGAGTGGTATTATGAGAAGCATTATGAACCGTATTATGAGCGACATTGTGAGCAGTAAATTTCTTGACACGCCCGCATTTCTTTACAAATTCACACTTTACGCAGACAAAACATTTACTATGAATGTAAAGGTTAAAAACAAAATGTTTAGCATGACTGTGAAGGTTAATAACAAAACATTTACCATGAATGAGGAAGTTAACGACAAAACATTTAGCATGAATGTGAAAGTTTGATTACTAGGCAAGAAAGAGGCATCAGACAGGCAGGTTTTATAAACAACACATGCAAACATCATAAAAACATCATCAAATATTTGTGTCTTTTGAATTATGGCATTTTCTGACACGTTCACTGACGCAAAATCAAGTAAAATTAACGATGGTAAGATTGTGTTTTGCAGTTGGAAACTTTGCAAGTAGGAGTTGAATAAAATTTGAAAGTTTTTAATTATAGTTTTAAGTGCAGCTGAAACGACACACGGTATGAGAAATATTGTATGGAGATGTTGTTTAATGGTAAAAAGACATTGTCTTGCTATAAAATAGTTATTATGATACACATACGAGCAAAAAATAAAATGTAACAACATTTGGAAAATAAAAGAATTACGTATTACCACACTTTTAAAAAATTGCACAATGTTAGGAAAGGAACAAAATAATACAAGGTAAATTTATGTATGCAGTACATCAAACTTATTCTATATGCAAATTAACTGCAGCCAATCTTTTAGTCTCCAAACATCTCTTAGCCTCCAGGCAATCTCTTAGCCTCAAGACAATCTCCAAGCCTCCAGGCAATCTCTTAGCCTCCAGACAATCTTTTAGTCTCCAAACATCTCCTAGCCTCCAGGCAATCTCTTAGCCTCCAGACAATCTCTTAGCCTCCAGACAATCTCTTAGCCTCAAGAGATCGGCTTTTCTGCAGAATTTTCTCAGCAGAACAATCAATGAGCAAAAAAGCTTGTCAATAAGGCAGTTGTAGGCAAACACGCTTGTCAAGTAAATTGGCAACCAGCCCTTGTCAGTTAGAACAGCAAGATTGTTGTCTTAGTGATAACAAGACAAGTGAGTTGTCTTTTACAGGGACAAATTATATCTTTGTCATCTACGCTGTTATTTTTGCCATCTACGTTGTTGTCTTCGCCATACACGTTGTTGTCTTTGCCATCCACGTTGTTGTCTTTGCCATCCACGTCGTTGTCTTTGCCATCCACGTTGTTGTCTTTGCCATCCACGTTGTTGTCTTTACCATTCACGTTGTTGTCTTCACCATCCACGTTGTTGTCTTTGCCA
>VCRD01006823.1:0-17257 GCA_006783055.1 Trinorchestia longiramus
ATGGTACGGGTCATGACCGTTGATGCTGTATGGTACGGGTCATGACCGTTGATGCTGTATGGTACAGGTCATGTCCGTTGATGCTGTTGCTGCAGGTCATACTACAGAAGAAAGTGTCGCCCGCTGTGGCGCTGGCGGTGTTGGTGGTGCTAGTGCTAGCCACAGTGGTGGCTGTAATGGCGCTCGTGTGGCTCGTCAGGAGCCGCAGTGCAGCCCAGCGGCGTCGGGCGCACGTCAGGGTCTGTATTTACTCACATAATAATTTTACTTTATTATTATTACTATTACATCATACGATCTACGACTATTATTTTATTACTATTTTAGGACATTTTTGTTATTCATTTTATCATTATCATTTAAAACAAATGTGTCTTGTGGGCTGGTTTCTGTACGAACTGAAAATACAGAAGCAATTGCACATCAATACATTAACACTAAGAGTTCAGATAATGTTGAACATTGAACTCTATGCATCACCCAGCCTTACGACATGATCCTGTACCACGCTAGCCTCAGCGTGCCGCCACCTACTGCTGGCAGCTTAGTGAGTGAGTTACCCTCTCACGGCATCCCTCAGACCTGCTTCAAATCATGAACTAACTCCTCAAGTAATTTATTCATTCAAAAACGAATTTCCTGCATGAAACGAAAAAAAAATTAATATGTTTTATAGGAGTTAGAGCCCGTACCCTTTCATGGGATTACATAGGTTTGTTAAAAAAAGGTAGAATCTCGTTCTAACAGTTCATTCGTGCGCAATTGTCACACACTGGCGCTGCAACTTTGATGCATTTGTTAGAGGCGAGTGCTGCTGCAATTGGGACGGTCAGGAGCTTGAAAACTGTCCAGACTCGGAATAAAGTGAGGCTGCAAGTAACATCTCTACTTCATTTACGATGCAAACACACAAATAAAAGTCGTAATCTTTTCGAGAAGTGACCTAAGGATATTACAAACCCGTTGAAGTGCAAATTCTTCATAACATTTCTAAGGTTACAGTGTACACTTCCGCTAAGTATTTCATGAAGTTGCTACAACTGAAAGAATGATCCAACAACTTACTATTTCTGGTATATTTTATCCCGTAGAGAGCAATCAATGAACTTCGAGATCAAGGAAAAGCAGGTCTTCTTCAGTCAGACGACGACGTTTGAGAAGCCCAGGGGAACCATCACCCCCTCCTCCCCCACTACCTGCTGTCCTCTGTGAGTGTGTCATGGTACTGGTGTCCAATTCCTGCGTGTCACTGACAGTACGCAGTCTGTTCCTCTACTGCATAACATCTCTGACATCCTACGTATTCTATATCAAATGTATTGATATTTCGGTCTTAATATTTCATCACATGGTCAACTTCTTATTTCTGTCATTTTATAGTTTATTTCTCTGAAGGGTAACTTTCAATTCTAGTAAATGCATTGAAGGTTCAAGTTACAATTATTAATAATTGAAATTCTGACTATTCTTGTCATCACATCAGGGTGATAGACCAGCCAGCAAATTAAAAATAGTTATTTAATATTTCCTCCTGATTTCGTATTTTTGATTTCTAAATATCGGCTTTGCTGTGAAAACCCGAATTTAATCGTCCCTTGTAAGAGATTTCGGAATGAATGATATTTTTAAAATTTCGGAGTATTTTCATTTTCAAGAGTTGCTCCAGTAATTCGATCGTTAGTATCTCTATTGTATCACCTATTATAAAGTAAATAGCACCTAAGGATTTAATCATAAGGCATTTTAAAAGCCAACGTTGTATCATATTTTATGTATGAAGCTCATTGGAAATACGATGTTTTTTTCTTGAATAACTTCGGCGTCTATCACATTCGGGAGTTCCAATCTTCAGCAGTCTAATGTTTTCAGGAGTCCAGCTTCTCTCTGACTCCGACGCTCCAATTACTGGGCTTGCAATAGAAGGTTTTGTGCTGTCGTCATCTCTGCATGGGTAAAACGCTGGTCTTTTACCAGTTATATCTTTTATGACGACGAGTTTAATCTTTATTTATGTTTGACCCATGGTATATATATATGTGTGTGGAAGAGTAAAAATGAAGAGACTCAATTTTACTGCATAAACAAACCTCTTTTGAGTTTATACAATAAAAGATAGTATGGAGAAATCAATGTAAACCCCTTGTCGCTGTTGCTTTTCTTTTTTATATGGGCAAACAAACATCGAAAAAACACTCTCCGACAATTGGAACAATAATTTGTTGAGAAAATAAGAGTTTGGACACATTGTTGATATTAGCTACAAATAAAATTAGAGACTCTGCCATTCAAATATCTGTGAGCATGTGAGATGAGTAGTCCAGAACCTAAAGAGATTTGTTCACGCATGATACAGTACTTCGTTTAACACTTGTACATATTATGACATTTTGGCAGCCACTTGTCTCTACTTTTTAAAACCATCGCCAAAATGTGTATGATGTTAAATAAGTACACACGGTATTTACGGTAAAACTCCATATCTATAAATTTTATTCTTTTGTGTTAGTCTGCGTGGTTCAATGTTGCAGCTCTGTGGCCGCATAATTATCCTCAAATGTAGAGGCTTTACATAATCTCGCTTGTAGTAAAATAATGTTACATTTTTGATTACTCATGATGGCTGAATTTGATTTTAATAATGTGTATGTTGGAGTAAAACCTGTAAATCACTAACAAACTGCAGATGAAAAGATCATCTATGTTACATGTTAACGAGTATTAAAAACATTAAAGTAGCGTGTAAGGAGTGACGTCTCACTAAGATGTAATCAGAACTTAAGACTATAATAATATTTTGAATGTATTATTCTATTGTTTTAAATGTGCTATTTCTTAGAGGTAGCAATAACTGTGCGTGGTGGTCAGTACTGTCCACTCCACAGGTTCTTGATGTTTAGTTGTGTTCACAGAAGTCTAATGTGTTCAACAAAACGTTAGCTGCTGAAGAAATCCTTAGTTTTGTCACTACTTGAGAGCGCAAGTTGAAGGTCAAACTGTTCAGTTTGACGCAACTGTTCAGCACAAGACCAGCGTATCTTTTGACTAGTGTCACACCTGGTTAGTAATAGCTGAGGCAACTTTTATATTGTTATAACTAAGATATTGCTGCTAAGTTAGTCGTCTGTAGCTTGTTTTCTCTGACACTTCCGCCCTGGTATGTTTACTGGCACAGCCTATCAATTATTATGACGAGCCTAAGCTTCTGTATAGTACGGGGACCTTTTGTATTACTTTCACACTATTTCATATATGAATTTAAATTATAATTGTAATATATTGAAACCTTTATCAGAGGCTCCTGTATCACAAATCAACGGGGTATTTTGGCGTAATGGATCCAGTTAGTACATTTTAGCGAGAAAATTTATGAATTGAAATATTTACTCGTAGTGAAGGGTGTATTTTATTTGAGCAATTGAGCTGTGCAATTGCTGACTGTGCATTGTAAATTTTGAGTTACTTCTCACACAATGTTGTATATCTGTTTACTTCTACTTTATTTTCATTTGCCATAATTATACCGAGGAGTGAATTATTTTATTACTGTCACCCTATGGTCTGATCTTAACTTTGCAACCGTAAAAGCAGTTTAACTAGTATAAACGTAATTAATTGAGTTACTCTTTACGAAATCATTAATGAAATAAAACAACGTCACTTCCAAAGAGAACTATAAACATTAAAAAGAAATCCAAGCGTACCTAAGATGTCAGAGAAAAACTCTTTGGTGAACTATCTAAATTCATTCAAAATAAACCTTGTACTGTTAGCCTACACACTGTTCCTCTTCACGATGCCAGTAATAAATGGAGACTCAATCCAGTTAATATGCAGGAGGTACGCAGCATCTTATACTCCTTGAAAAATACGAAAACTGGTACGCATCATAACATAAACTATCAATGCATCAAAAACAGGTTAGTGTGATTCATTTGATAATACGTTCATTGCTAAGCGCAAATTCTCTGATCAATGGAAACATTCCATGGTGAGCCGTTGCATGAAACTGGTGGAGCACCTAGAGCTTCCTCACAGGGTTATATAAAAGGCAGATTGTTATGAGAACCAATTATACAAGAAATATGAGGCATCTGTTATTTTAGTGATGTATTGTAATAAAATAGCCCTTTAGTCAAAGCGATTGGGCTGTCAGATATTTTTCTTTTGAGAAAACTAGATTTATTCAGGCTAATGTTTATAGGCTTTTCACTACTTAATTTTGCACTGTTGGTATGTATAAGTCTTTTTGATCTGGTGAAACTTCTAGTTGCCTGACCATTTTATTTACCGGATCGAAAGAGTAGATGAACAGTAGTTTTAAAAGCTGATTTTTAGGAGTGGTTGATGCAGCTTCTCTCGTGGTATCATCGAAACAGAAGTCTTGCTCTCTAATTATTCTAACTGATGTGGTTTATTCCATATTACAAATTTCGTCTGCCTGTCAGGAGTGTAGTGGCTTGTAAGTCAATTTCTCTTCCTAACCGCAACTGCGGATCGTGTTGAGATATGATGTTGAATTGTTGTCTTATCTCGTACTTTTCACAAATATTATCGAAGGAATGAACAATGCCCTAGGTCAGGTGTGACTACGAGAGGGTTGACTAACGTTGGATGGCTACAGCAAGTAAGGGTAACCGGGTAGGTTGGAACAAAGGAAACATCGTAAACAAGGGAAAAATCAACCTTCCTTCAGACCTGGGGCTACATGGACTAGCTTTCGAAGCCCCAAATAAACACGACAAAGAAGAAGAAGAAGATCGAAGGAATTTTCATTGTTCCCTTTACCAATTTTAAGATCGTGAAATTCAAGAATGAAAGAAAAATTTAACCTAACTTATAACTTGGGGCTATATGGACAAGTTTAAAAGCTCTAAATGAAATGAAACACATCATATAAGAAGAAGAGGAGAAATATTTTCCTACCCTTATACTATATAGAGAATGTGTACTATATTAGTTTATGTAATTTTTTTAGAAAATAATTTTCAATTGCATGCTTCTGTTTGAAGTGAAAATTTATTGTGTTTCCCTTGTAAAAATCACTTCTCTGACATTCAGAAGTCAGTAACAAGACTAAGTTTAGTATTATCTGACAAAAGTGTTTTAGTGTGGCTTCTTAAATAAGTAATTTGAAACTTTAGTTTCACCATAAGTTAAAACATTTTACTGACCCCAAATAGTTTTTACTGAATATTTAACAATGTATCATGCTACTAGTGAACCAAAATAATGTGTTCAAGAAATATAAAGAGTATGTTTAAAATATTTTATGCTGTTTGCCATCACATGTAAGTCATTAAGTGTGATGAGGTGCACATGGAGGTGGAATGAGAGGAATACAAGGTTATGCATGCAGTGTAACAGAGGAGCATATGTAACAATTGAATATCTGGTCTTAGAATGTAGCAAATATGAGGATGAGTGAGAGCTTTATGGATGTGGCTTGTGAGCAGTATAGAGAGAACCATTGAAATGCCAGATGTGTTGAAGAGGACTAAGGTATGAGATACCTTGTTGGGCTGGATGAAGAATGCAACATGACTTCTGTGGATGCTTTGAAAAATTTCTTAATGCATGCATGGAGTACAAGACATTGATGTTGAATAGTTAGTTGTTTGGACTAGAAAGTGACTACCTGCTAAGCATGAGTGCTGTTTATTATGAGCTGGCTCTTCAAGTGATGACCTCACTTGGCTGGTTTGTTTGCATAGAATGACTTGGATGGCTATAGAAAATTATTTTAGACAATTCTGGCTCACTGGAGAAAAACTCTGGGATGCCACCCTGTTGTAGGTGTGTTTTAGAGGGAATTTAAAGGTCATCACAATGGCCCAAACCAAAGCCGGCGCTCAAATTGAGTCCAAGTCTAGTAGTGTTTGACAGCAAGCAGGCAGAACAGCTTTGGCTTGCTTACATGTTTCTATTACTTTATATTATAAGCATAATTTGTTTATTTTCATATTTCATCATTTTCATAAAAAAAATAGAGATACAATAAACATTAAGTCAATTAATATTTTAATTTAGGCATTAAAAACTATTAACAAGATTTCTGCACAGATGGTTTTAAGATTAGGCTATAATGTAATCATTTGCTTATAATACTGCATCATTTAGAATAACACTTAGAAATTATAAACTTGTCATTGTATCATGAATGCATGTACACATTCCAACATATGAAAACAGTAAGACCCACTTGTGGGACACTGAGGCATTGAGAGAAACTTGTTTAGTTTTGACAGAAATTGATAGTTTGAAATAAAAGATTATTTGGTAGACATTATTACTTATGTATATTGTATATGCCTACAAATAATATTTTTAAAACATTTGGGTAGGGTTCAGTGCAAGCCATCAATATTTTTCAACTAAAATAAACTATGGATCATGTTTATGTGCTAGTCAAGGTTTTATTTTCTGTTTATGACAATTTTTACATGTTTATTGATGTTCTTTGGTATCTTTTTGTGTTTTGTTATTTAGTGTTGTTAATTTTGTGGTATGAAGGTCATTGAAGTGGTTGTTATAGCTTATTTGATTTTCTGTGAGGTTCAAATCCCAAGCTTGTGATTGTCTTCATTCTTTAAGTTTGATGAGGAAGGTTTATGTACTTTGTTTGTCACAATCCTCTCTGAAAATGTTCATACTTAGCTTATTTACTTCATTTTTTAATTTTTCTTTATAATATGTAAATGTAAAATTATGTATTGTTGAAATACATTCACAATATATTGTATAGAACTTGAATTTCCTATTTGAGAAGTTACTTAGACTTTTTACACAAATGTGGAATTGAGTATGGATTGTATTTCAGCTACATTTTCAAAAAAAGTTTTATAATTTATTAATTTCTACATGTGGAACTGGCATCAGTTGTTATAATGTCATGATGCTATATTATTATTGAGTGCTGTTATCTATTTGAACTGAGTGCAGTTTATGGTATCAGTTGAGGTTCATTCATCTGTTTTAACGTTCCTTATATGTCTGACTTCCTAAATACTTGCTAATACAAATATTTAATAAAAAATTTTGACCCCCTGATGTAAAAATGAGTATGATGTTTTTCAAATTATTTGATTTCCTTGAGAGGAAACTAAATATTTGAATAGCAAGATCTGTATAATAACAAAGGAAGTTTGTAATTTAATGTTTTTCCAACAGAGCCGCATTTGATGCAGTGATTATTGTAATGTTCCTGTTGTAGGAGAGCTGTGCTGCACCTCCTTCAGCATGAATGCTGGTGAGTACAAGTGCTTTGCATCACTTTAATATCTCATGCTGGTAACCCATCTTGAATCTGAATTTGCAAGCCTAGTCATCATTTTAAAATCAAGATAGATGAGTAGGTAGGCATCTTTTGAATATTTGCTCATTACTTGAATGTGTTTTTCTAGCAACTCCAGCAATCTTTGCTAAGGACATCAAGATGTTTAGCTCTGGTAAATGTTCTTTAGTGGGTAACCAGCTCCCGTTATCTTAATCATGTTTGTGATTTTCTGTGTTTCTGTCAGATATGAATGAGTTACTGTTCTTAAAGGTGCTCTAAATTATCATAATAGTTTACCCAATTTCTTGATCTATTCCTTGGTCATATAAACTATCTTTTATTTGTTATAAAACTTCAGCAATAATCATGCAAATTCTGTTTTTGTTTTGAATAAAGCAATGTGATAATGAAAGTCAGTGAAGCTTCAAGCCTGAATAGTAATAAAATTGACATTTCTTGAATAGAATAGATAAAATAGAATAGAATAAGCCAATAGAAACAAGCCTTTTGGCCCATTTTTGGGTTGCTACCCAAGTCCAAGTCTTGCATTGCTCTTGGTAGGTTCATGCTGTTTAGTGCTTTAGTTTTAAAATCTGTACAAATTGGCCCTGCCCTGGAATTTGATGTATACTTGATTGTTTTTCCTGTTTTATATGTTCATGTTACTCAGTCTTTTTATAATCCAGGATTATCCTGACTTTATTTTTTCTGATGGCAGAGAAAATTTTTGTCAGGCCTGATGATTTTTGTTAGTTATAATTTTGAAGTGTTTAGAACTGTTAAAAAATATTGAAACGTGTCTTGTACATTAAATACTGCTTTTCTGTTATATGTATTTTTGTTGTTCAGACACAAAGGTGATTCTAATAACAATAATTATAGAGTTAAAGTATAATTTGACTATTTAACATCATTTGAATGCTTTTTATACAAAAAATTGACTTCTGTGCCTAGCAAAAAGATGGTCTTAAGAACATTATATACAAAGAAAAATTACATTCAACGTCACAATTGGCCTTCTTTTCCTTGAAAGCATTTGTAAAGTCAAGTGGAAATGAACTTGGTTACTAGTGCTTCATCTTGAACATTTTTACTGATAGAATTTTTTAGTTTGTAGCTATTGAATTTGGCATTCAATTTTCTATCTTAATAGACTTTGCCATTCTTTAGTCCAACTTGAATTGCACAAAACTTATCTAGCTTTTAGCATTTGTATTCTTGACCAAAAAAGTCAGTTTGTATTATGTATAGCAGGGTAAGTCTATGTTGTAAGAAAATGCTAGAAAAAATAAGTGAAACCTTCTATGGTAACTGGACTTTAGTTCATCCATCATTAAAGCAGCCATTATATGAGGCGTATAGTAACATAGTGACGTAAGCGACACCCTGGGTAAAATCGGGGTTATTATACCACTACCTGCGTCTTGACGTCAGCTAGCTGGGGAAGTCTTCGGAGAATAAAATTGAGGCGCGTAGTAAGGTTGAAAGTCTTTGTAAATAACATTACAATACGTCGCAGGCGATGTGGAGTTTCAGCAGACTAGCGAATGGGTCGCAGCCTGACTCTTACTTACCTTTTAAAGATACTTACCTTCGTGTATAAACAAACAAACAATATCTTTGGGGGTCTCAGATGAAATTTTGCAGGTTCGGAAAAATTTTTGATTTATTTTTGTACTCATTTACTATCCTCATCATTTCATCATTACCATTGGTCTATTATTGTACTATCTTGTCTCACTTACCTTTTAAAGATACTTACCTTGGTGCATAAAGTAACAAACAATACCTTTGTGGGTCTCTTTATGGGTTTGCGAGGTGTTATTGCTATTTTTATGTAATGTGGCACACCAATTTGTTGTACAGTATGAATTTAATTGGAGAAAGACGTAGTCATTGTTTCATATTTCAGAATGCATACATGAATTAATTATTTCACATAGGTAGCATGATTGGAGACATGCTCACGGTCATTTTAGGACCAATCCTAGCTTCCTAACTTAATTCATTGCAGACATATCGCATTCTAAAAATCGCACAACTTTAACTGCGTTTTTCTTACGTTTTCGTTTGTGGTGCTTACGTCACTGTTACTATGCGCCTCGTATGGTGGCTGGCCATTCTTGTCAAAAAAAGAGTAATAACATATTTTGTGTTAGTGCAATTCAAATTTATCTACTTCAAAATGCATGTACTGTCATATTGTTAAGAAAATTTTGTTGCTTCTGAATCTTTTGTCTGATTGTTGTATTTTATTTCATTTTATCGAACTTGTGCGTGCAGATTCAATGTGCACAGCACATTGTGGAGGATAAGTGGCTAGTTTCATGGATGGCAACATAATTTCCTTTTTTCAAAGAAAGTTACTTTTAAAATTTGAAGTTATGTTGCCACACCATACATTATGTACCTGAAATACTGTATTATTTCATTGCATTTATAATTCAAAGGTAGTTTCTCTGTAGTAGGAAATTAGTTATATTCTGTGTATTTTGACAGCTTATGTTTTTATATATTATCTCTGTTAGTTACTTCCAAGTACTTGTTGAATCTTGCTTGTAACAACTGCATTATGCTTTTAATATGTGATGTAAAGTTTAGGTATTGATTTGCATACTAGCTAGGAAACTATCGTACACAATAATCTCAAGACTCGTATCCACATCCTTTGCAATGACAGGCCTGAGTGAGGCAGAGCTCTTGGAGCGAGCTCGTGCTGAACGTGCTGCAATAGTGAACAAGTATGTTCGGGGTCGCACTGATGGAGACAATGAAGGACCTGAAGAAATTGCTCCTCCATGGGAAGATCCACAGTATGAAGACTATCATGTCACTGATAAATGGGGTTTCATCCAGTAAGTTATTCTGTATTTTGGGATATGGCATTTCAATTATAAATTTGATCTTTTTTGATGTACATTTATTTGTATTGTTTTCAACATTATTCTCTTTTATTTTTTTAGTGTCCCTCAATGTAGAGAAGTATGTTGTATTTATAATTCAATTCTTTGTATGTACTCTTGAGTTGCCACTATTATGAATGAAATATGGTGAATTACATTATTTATATTTTGTATGCAATTGTCCAACTCATACTACTTGGCTTACAGTAACTTACACAGTGCTTTGCATATGGAAACATATTATAGTGAGTAACAGATTTATATTGAATGTTCAGTGGCTGCTTGTATCCACACACAGTATAGTGGAACCTTGTTATTTGTACACAAGCCATTTGAGGAGGCTGTTTGAATTGCAATTTATATGTATGGCTAGATATTTCTTTTTGTAAAAAATGATGTAAATTGAATTAATGTGTCAGCCCTAATGTTGGTTGCTTATGCACACCTTTATAATAATACTTTGTTCATGACACATATAACTATAAAAAAGCAATAAATATACAGGACAGTTGATCAAACCATTCCAACTTGCTTAAAACTCATAACTTTGTTCACTAGTTGCAAAGCTGTTTTGTTCAAGATCATTACGCAACAACTCTGCTTTTTACTAATTATTGTTTCAAAAAAGGCTGCCACCAATAAGTTCTTTTTTGTTAATCCAAACTAAGAATTGTTTTTTTACAGCCATTGATTTACCATATTTGCCCCTTATAGTGTGTCTTCATGAGTAGAGGCAGCTTCATAAACCTAGAACCAGTGGTGGGTGCGATATCGAGAAAATGCATCATGATAACCGATAAAAATAACCTTATCGGCGATAACCGATAATCGATAACTGGTGACAAATTTATCACCCTATAAAGGATAACCATTAAGTCGATCAATCCAAAATTCCAATTTTAGTGACGACGATGTTGATATCTTAAATAAAAACATCAATAAATTCAAATATTTATTGCTATATCTGTCTTAGAAACCTTGAAAAAACTAGAAAAGTTTTTTAAAAATCCTAGATAAAACTTCAAATTCAATGTTTATCCTGTCTCTTCACTAATGGAAAGTACTGTTTTAAGTAAAATAGTTCCATTTGCACACCCACGGTCTAGACCAGGTTCTGTAGTATGTTTCTCTATGTAAACATGAGGATGTTGAAGTTTTCATTAAACAAGGAGCTTAGTCCTGATGATATCCTTGTCAAGGGAGAACTAGCGCTCCACCGCAGGGCTGCTTGGCATCCCGTGTTGTACCGTGTGCTTGTTGTGTTTGCACTAGTTGGTATACATATATATGTACCTTGTGAAATTGGTATGCCTTGGAAGTGTTTCTAACTGTTCATTAAAGAATTAGCCACTACTTTTGTTGAAGGTTATGAGGGTATATTCAACTTAGTTATTAGGAAGGTTGCATGAATTTTTTACTGCTTTTTTTCTCCTGTGACATGGGCCAATATATCCACGTATGATACCACTATATTTGTATTCTACCATGTTTGATTCTATTGGTTATCTAACCGAAGCATAATGCTAGCCAAACAGTAATGGTAGCTACACCGTAAAATGTGTGAAAACTATTTGCAAAATTGCATCTGGACCATGCAATTTAGAAATTTGTCTATTATTATGAACTTTGAAATGTATCAGATGAAGAACCTTATTCTTCTCTGTGCAAAATAAACAAGGTCAGACCAGGTTATGTTCACTTAGTGCACAGAACATAATTGTAGGTTGCAATTTTATGAATGCTTTCCACTGTGCAGTGACACTCGCTTGCCTGTGACCCACACTAAAGAAGAAGCGCGCAGCATTGAAGTAGAGGCAAACCGCATGCTGAAGTGGAACAAGATGACCAAGTCCTGGGACAAGTACCATGGCTCTAATGTTAAGCACAGATCTGGTGAGAAGTGATACATCTGCCAAGGCTACCTTTACCTCTACCAATCAGGAGTTAAAAATACCTTGACCGATTTATTTTGAATCCTCTGAGCTCCTGAAGGAATACAGGGTGCTGATATTCAGACGATTGTAGCAATTAGTAGTCACTGATCTTAGGAGAATGCTACAATATATTGAATTGGTCAGTGTGGAACTTTTGATGCCATAAGTATACTCAAGTGACATCCTTGTTTGCTTTGTTGAAGGTGACATTTGAGTGGTCCAGTGAATGGGTGTGTTTTTGTGTTTTACTGCTTTTCTTGCAGAGATACTGTGGAAGTATATCTGTAATGTCCCTCCCATTGTCCAGATTGTCTTCCAGTTACTCCTGCAATTATTTATGAGATTTCTATTTTGTCCCTAGTTTCATCAATGTTTTTGCTATTGTGTCTATCATTATTTAATTGATATGAAGGTTGTGCCTGCAATTATTTAAATATTGATGTTCTGCCTGTAAATGTTGAAATCATTTTACTGTTGCTATAACAGCTGTTGAGATAATGTTGCTGATGCCATTTTACCCCTAAACCTGTAGAGTCATGAGTAAACGTTTTTGTTAAATGTGCCTAATTAAAAATTAGGCACAGATACATGCCTACACCAAAAAATATTTTCATTGTGTAATTTCAGTCATACAAAATAAAAAATTAAAGTTTTTATTTTTACGTAAATGAAATAAACATAAAAGTACTATATAAACACTAAATATAAAGTCAAATGATAATGAAATATTTTCCCAGCAATGGTAGTGATTGACAAACTGCGACCGGTAGGAATCTGAATTTGTTTGTTTTTATTAACAATTATGTTTAAATGTTGTATTATCTTCAAGAGTACTGCCCTATTTAAAACATGCTGCCCTTTGACTTGTCCCTACCCACTGATGTGGTCTTTGCTCTGTAAAGTTTGTCCTCCTCTGAGTTAAAGTGTTGATGTGATACTACTGTTGTGCAGGAGGTGGTCACAGCAAGAACATAGCCAGCCATCACCAAATTAGTGACAAGCTCTACAATAGGATATATAAGGGCATTCCAGCCAGATTCAGGGGTGACGTCTGGGCCAAGCTGCTCGACTTGCCCACCGTTAAGGAGCAGCAGCGAGGCAAATACGATGTAAGTGTGGCTGTGCTGGCAGGCTTATGTGGCAGTGCTGACAGTCTTGTGTGGCTGTGCTGGCAGGCTTGTGTGGCAGTGCTGACAGTCTTGTGTGGCTGTGCTGGCAGGCTTGTGTGGCTGTGCTGGCAGACTTGTGTGGCTGTGCTGGCAGGCTTGTGTGGCTGTACTTGCGGACATGTGTGACAGTGCTGGTAGGTTTGTGTAGTACTGCTGATAGGCTTGTGTGGCAGTGCTTGCAGGCTTGTGTGGCTGTGCTTTGTGCTTGTTGACATGTGTGCTAGTCTGTAGGACTCTCATGTCTTTAACACTAGTGTGACAGTATGATGATCCTAGTCACCTTGTCTCAGCGTGGACTTCTTTATAATTTGCGTGTGTTGTCCCACAGGTTCACGTGTGATGCACATATGTGTTCATTAGCTACATTTTAAGAGCAAGAGAACTGAGAAGCCTCTCTTTAATGGGAGTCCTCAAAGATGCAAAAAACAAATGGGGGTGATGATACTAGTAGTTTCTAAATTTATTATGAAGAAAACTTATTAATTCCCTAAAAAACCATCACAAGTAAACCAATGCCTAACATACAAAAAACAGGGCTTAACGTTAGCTGCCAGTGCATGTTTTAGTGCGATGCACTGAACCCATCGTAACTTAACTCAGGGTTAGAAGTTTTCAAGCAATAGCATACGAGGACCTACTATAACAGGCCATCCCTTCAGCTACGTCACAGGTGCAAGTACTGCAGTCGTCCTGACAGAAACCAGGATGACTTGAAATAATGAGTTCATAATAAATGCTTAATATAATACAATAACTGACAATACGAAAAACACTTGATCTAAGGACGAACACTTTTTAAGAAACACTAAAACACAAACTAAGTGAATTAAGCTGTTACCGTTTCACAATTGAAAACTAACGTTTTACAAGCCGTCTTTCTATTCAGTGGTTTTCACATCGATTTAAAATTAATATTAAATCTGGTAAGTTTAATCCCATCATTATTCTTAAAATGAAAGAATTAGAACATACCAATTGCGCAAATCGCAAGATCCTGTGTCCTTGACAAGAGACAATAGTTCAAGAGTAATTAGGAACGGTTGCCTAGTCAGTAATTCCAATGCCGACTCCGTCAAGCTTACAGAAAACACTCAAGTGATGACTGGAACAAAGCATGTCCCTAACTATCTACTGTGTAAGAAGCCTCTCCTTCCTTGTGAGAGTAGGTGAAATGCCTAGTCACTCCAAATCAGGACCGGCCCAGAGGGAGGGGCCAGTCTGCACGGACTCAAAGTTTCAGAAGTAGAAGCAACATAGGCCTGGTAAAGGATCACAATCATATTCAGGACTAATTCTAAGTTCACGCTCTTGTCTTCAATGAGTGTCTGCTGATACGTGCGTTTGTGGAGATCAACTATCCAACTTTTTTCAAGTGTCGAGAAACAGTTGAACGAGATGTGTTGAGTTCTGATGAAATTCTTCAAACTTCTCGAGTTCGCTTGATGTTTCGTAAAGCTTCGGCGGCCGAGTGACCCAGCTTGTATTTGTACAAAAAAATGACTCGATATTGTTCAGTTGTCAATATAGCCATAGAATTAGGAGTAGTGATTTTAAGTAAAATTTGTCTGAAATAAAATGTACTTAAGATTAACCATATGCATACCAATAATCAGGCTTATGTATAGTTGATACTGGTGCGTGAGCCAAGCGAATGGCTGCATTGGAAGCTATGCTCATGTACGGAGAGTTGTGGTCTCGTCCCTGTCAAGTACTTGCAGTTGTTTGTTGCTCGTTCTTTTGTTACTTTCTGTAGTTTGTCCTCCTGATTGTCCAGTATTCTGGGCTGTGGTGCGGGTATCTTCAACACACCAGACAAGGTCCCACATCTCAGTAAATTATGGTTAACATAGATGAGCGTTTTTCATAATTTCAAGCGTGCCTGTGGTGTGGTATTCTATCAGTTCATGATAAATTCCATTAATTGACTTCTTTCAGTGGATGTACATCTTTCAATTTTCTGCATATTTTATTGCTTATTCATCATGAAGTATGTTTATGCTTAAAGAAGTCTATTTTTCACACAGGAAATGAAGAAACTAGGGTGTAAATGGTCGCCTGATGTACGTCAGATAGACCTAGACGTGAACCGCACCTTCCGTGACAACATCATGTTCAGGCGTCGCTACGATGTTAAGCAGCAGCAGCTCTTCTACATGCTCGGTGAGGCTTCTGATGTGTGGTGCAGCAGGTGGTGGTGTGGTGCTGCAGGTGGTGGTGTGGTGCTGCAGGTGGTGGTGTGGTGCAGCAGGTGGTGGTGTGGTGCTGCAGGTGGCCATGTTTGTGTAGCAGATATTCTACTACAGTTTAGTTGTAATTGTCTGAAAGTAACAAATATTAAAATTTGAAGCTATTGGTCCACTTTCACGAATGGATGTCAAATGAACTTTAATGCTGCTCCATTGTAAGTATTTATTTTTTAATTTGGTGTGACGTTGAGGGTTTACCTCAACAGATGTGAAATTTGTTATTTGTAGAAGTTAAGGTGACGTATTTTCCGCAATGACATCGTGTGAGGAGTGTTTCAGTGTTCTTGCCGTAGCAGTTAGGCGACTTAGATTTTTAACTAACACTCAGAATGAACTTATATTAACCATATGTACTCTTTACACAATTTCCTTGCTTGAAACACATAATGAAAAGAATCTCATCTCCAATATGCAGTCTCTATACCCTCCAATTCTCCATGACCTCTATTTTCCATCGTCTCCACGCCCTTTATTCTCCATACAGTTTTCATTCTAAATTTCCTCTCCGTACGCAATCATTTAAATTATCGATTTCTCACCGTAAGTATTTCTGACGACCACTTCCAGTAGAACTACTATATGCGTAGAACTACTATGTACACACCACATTGATGGTGATCACTGAAACACTGAGCCCGTCTCCTCACATCACATTGGAGATGATCACTGAAACACCTAGTCCGTCTGTAGTCTCATGCCAGACACAGTCTTCAGGAGCACAAGAATGTGACGCCATGTTCTTACAACAATTTGTGCTGTGCAGTCATGCAATCCAGCTGTCTTGCCAGGGCTCCTCGGCTTCGACTTCATGACAACATTTAATCCACGAATCCCAGTCAGTGTTCAACATGATTGCTTAATTACATACGCATTTCGTACTGCTCTCGGTATGCCCAAGCGTTCCATAGCAGCTATAAAATCGCATTATGCGAGTCTGAAAATAATTTAAACAATGCAGTGGTTGAAAGGACTTGTTCGCAGATTAAATGTTGTCATGAAGTCCCTCTACACGGCAACTAAGGATCCATTATGTTTGAAATAACTTTCCACTATTCTTGCTCGCTGTTCTTTGCCGTATTTCGTAATTCTGAGTTACTTAAGAATAGTATTGTTTTTGAGTACAAAACAGCGTGTGCTTAGTATACTAGATACTTGAAACTCTTAAGATTTTTTCTTTCATTTCATTTATAGCAAACTCTTTTGTCATTATCAGATTTTATTTTGTTAATTTTTAAAATGGTGGTGACTTTTGCTCCACCCGTTATAATGTAATGGAGATTTAGAACCCATAATCATTCAACATATTCTTTGAATAATTATTCTTTCTAGTTTTTCATTTTGTTCAGTAATCATTTTTAGATTTAGGAATCGAACATGGCCTTAAAATTTGGTGTTCCGATGCTGATTCCAATGTAAAGAATATCCTTTGATTTCCGATATTGATTCTGATTAATCGTGCCAACACTAGTCAGTCATAACTGGTTATCTCCGCGATAACCTCGGCCTAAAATTTGCTAAAGTTTGTTTTTTTAATCTGCGAGACGTCTGCAATATTAGTTTTACCAGCTCTATGAAGTTCATAAGCTTCAACACTGCTGTTTTGTCAACTCTGTGGAGCTCTGATCAGCTAACTCTGTGGAACTGATGAGCACTGGTTAGTGATGAGCTGTGTTGTAGGAGCCAGGGCTTGTATGCTGTAACCACACAACACCCACCACCCACACAACACAAC
>VCRD01006825.1:5317-21374 GCA_006783055.1 Trinorchestia longiramus
TTGCATATAGCAAGTAGATAACTGCCTTATCTACCTGTTTCATCTACCCCCGTCATCTGAAAGGACAGGGTAGATTAGGTCTACTCGTCTTGCATATAGCAAGTAGATAACTGCCTTATCTACCTGTTTCATCTACCCCCGTCATCTGCAAGGACAGGGTAGATTAGGTCTACTCGTCTTGCATATAGCAAGTAGATAACTGCCTTATCTACCTGTTTCATCTACCCCCGTCATCTGCAAGGACAGGGTAGATTGGGTCTACTTGTCTTGCATATAGCAAGTAGATAACTGCCTTATCTACCTGTTTCATCTACCTCCGTCATCTGGAAGGACAAGGTAGATTAAATCTACTTGTTTCGCATATAACAAATAATAAATATTCCTTAATAACCAACCAAATACATGAATAAATAACCATACTCAAACTCCCATTATTAATTAGCATGTTTATATTGCAGACAGCCTTGATCAAAGATATTATTCATTGTATTAAAATTCTAGAAAGCATGAAACAAGAAAAATAATCATTAAAGTGACAATGCATTTACATGAGTCACTGATAACTTATCACGTGGATAATACATTAATTAAAATAGACTTCTGCTTAATGTTCTTTGTGCATCATTGCATAAGCTCCAAGAAATCATTTCTTTGATGGCGTCATCGAACATGGAGTTCGTCATAAATTCCAGCCAATCAGCACCAGGCACATACCAATGCGTCACTAAAACGTCATCAAGCGCGGAGGACTTCTTGTTCTACAGACCAATCAGAGCACTGGAAATATATGACATCATCAAACGCGGAGGACTTCTCGTTTTATTGACCAATCAGAGCTCTGGATAAACTTGACGTCACACGCGGAGTAATACGTCGGGAAAGATGCCAGTGAAAGGGTTTCTCCCAGAATTGTAAAGCAGAACATGGGATATATGAATGATTTTTTTAAAGTATGAACCAATTAAGGGTCTTCATATTAAATGTCTTAGCAAACCCATCCCTAAACCAACGTTTTTCACAAGAAACCAATCACAAAACGCTTGTTACTAGGCAAAATCAAACCTTTTCTGCAAATGAAACCACGCATAAACAGGAAAAAGACGTTTTCCTCATTGAATACATGAATAAACACTTCATAATGTCACCTCAAGTGCCTGATCTAACTCAAGCACAATATTATTGTTGATTTACCTCATTCAAACAGAAGAAAACAATGCAATGGTCACCAGTTCAAGCAAACAGAATATACGGATTTCGAGACGCCAAGTCAGATGGTCGTTGCTTCTTTTCTTTCAATTCTCAAGCTAAAAGATAACAAACTTCCCGAGTACTCTGGAATAAGATTAGAGAATCATATTATATATTAAGTTTAGGTATAATAGGAGACGAATTTCAATTCATCCTTACTGTATAATAAAAGCCTGTCTTTATTCAAAAATTAAATACATTTCGTGTGCGGTTGCCTAGTGAATTAGATAGGGAAATTAATTGGAAAGAAAGCATTACGAAGGAGTTCAAATAAAGTGATTATCATAGTATTGAATTCTTCATGGAACGGGCATACAAGTATTGTAAACATTGTATTGTGGATACCAAAGCCAAAGATTTCTATAAAACTAGATAGTTCCCATGAAAATTTCATGTATTTTATTTCTTATCTATTACCGAAGAAAAAATCATTGAAATAAATCAGAACGCGTATATATGTATTGTAAGCATTGTATTGGCATGGGACTTTGGTATTGAACCAAGAATGGGCCAAACGGCTCGTTCCTATTGCCTTATTCTATTTTATTGTGCATACCAAAGACCCAGGGTTACTATAAAATACCCCATTTTTCCCGTTATTAGCCTTTTTTCCCTTCAACGTGGAAACTCCATCATGTCTGTCAAATAGAACTAAAAAAACTCATTTAAAAACATGGGAATTCTTTCACTCGGAAGAACAAAATGGTGGCCATTGCTGTGCAATATTACTAAACGCAAACAATATAAACTTTCCTCTCTACTTTGCACACATATAACTTTTCTATGCACATTCTTTAGTATTTGATACAAACACGTATGACAATTAAGCAGTGTTTAAAACTCCGTTTCAAATTAATTTCTTAAGTTCTGGAAATTCGGAAACTTCGCCATCTTTGTAACTAGTAAACAAGATGGCGACCACAGAGAGCCGACTTTTCCTAAAAAAAAACAATCTTACCAATTTACAAAAACAGTTAATAACTTTATTCCATCTTGTGAACACTTACCATTAATTATTAATATTATTACAATCGTTTTAATTGCAATTACTAACAATTTAATTAAAATTAGACGCAGAGACCCTAATTGGCGCACACTTCACTCAACAACTGAAACATTTCTTCGTTGTCAGCATTTCAGAACGAAAGAAAAAACACAAAAAAACGCGTATTCCAAAACAAAAATTTTTCATACATTTTATGATGCAAAATGGTTATAACGTTGTATATGTATAGGAAGTACATATTTATTGTATAAAAAGTAATAGAGAGTGTAGCAAAATTATTTTAATAATTTGTAAGTTGAATGAAAATAAATTCAAGGAAATAACGAAAAATGAGTTAAAGAAGAAAAAAATAAAAATATTGAAATACATTTTGAATGCCATAAAATCATGAATATCCGTCAATATCCATCCATATTCGTTAGTATATTCACCTGTATTTATCAATACCCAACAGTATCAAGCAATAACCATCAATATTCATGATTATCCACAAATATCCAGATATATTCATCCATGCCTACGAATATTGATCAATATCCATGCGTATTTATGAATATCCATCGATCAATTGAAATACAGAAATTAGTTCATACCTATTTCCTCTGTCATTTAAATGTTTCCTTTTGAAAGAAATTTTTTCGAAGACTTAATTTAAATTTGTAAGATCTTATTAATTAATGAATTTCTTCATTACTTTCCTATTTAAAACGTTCTCTTCATTTCAGCATTTCTAAAAATTTCAATCAAAATGTACTATTATTGTGATTTTTTTGTGCTTATTGAAATGATATTTCAAACATTTTTATTGAAAAAGTGTTCAGAAAAGCACTTTAGATTTACAAATTATACTTGATTTGGAGTGTAGAGATATTGTAAATGAAACTTTGAACAATTTTTTCGATATTCCTTTTTGTTACTTTAAGTAATTGTAGTCAGAACTAAAGAAGAATATGACGGCTTATTTAGTACTCCATTCTGGTCGGAAAGAATTGGTGCAAACAACTTGTGATTCTGTTGATAGAATTAATTGCCAAAAAGTGTTTACCCGAGGAATGCTTCCAACACAAATCGCTTCATTATTTTCTTTATTTTTATCATATAAACTTTGAACTATACTTCCTTAACACACTTGCATTTATGTCATGCTCAAAATACATTTCTTTTATTATACAGTATAATTTTTATTAAATTATGTATGATCGTTTCAGACGTTCTTCCGCCTTTATGTCCTTCGCCAAGAAGGCATCAAACCTATACATTTTTTTCAAGACCTTCTTCAATTTTATTCTTTTTACTCGTGATTCGCTTCCTCAACAGGAATGGGACCAAATAATGAGGGTATATTGGAAACTGTGTCACGAAAACAAACATTTTTCCCTTCGTAAGTGTCAAACGTATGACAACTACACCGACACAAGCTAAACATGCTGCCTGACGTACAGTATGGACATCTAATGCTAACAATCATCTTATTCTTAGTTCTTAAAAGATTTAAGCTTTGAACCAAAGTTCAGCAAAGTAAACTATGGGTAAAACGATATATATACAAACAATATAAGCTTAGCACGGCATCGGCTTCTACCTCAGGTTCAGGAGCTACCGCAAATAGCTTTATTCTTTAGCTGGCAGCCATCTTGTCTCCTATTGGCTCGTGGCAGCGAACCCTATGACGTCACAAAATTCCTCTCTCTCCCCTGCCACGTGATAGGACGAAAATAAATTAATGGCCATTTAAGTTTACCTTATTCAGATGTATTACAGTACATCACAGCACAGCACAGCACCACACAGCACAGCACTGCACAACACCTCTGACATGCACGGGGGGGGGGCGGCATTGCACAGCTATTTTTCATTCTATGTTATACAATTAAATTTGGTCTCCCAAATTTTTTCATACCTCTAGCACTGAAACATCTAGTAGGATCCAATAGATAAAAACCCATACTCTGCACGTTAAAAAAAATCGCTATTTGTGCTAAGAAATTATCGATAACAGGCCGACAACACACCGATAACCGACCGATAACCGATAACAGCCACTCACTGTAACTAGGGGTCACTTATGACGTCACCAACGACCGTGCCACTAGTCAGCTAGTCGTTAGCTACTAGTTCATGTCTGAAAAATAGTAATGTTAATGGAATTAGCGGGATACATGATAAAAAAATCCCTATTTATTCCTCTATGATTTTTTGTGAGTTTAGTTACAATATATATGGAAAGGAAAATAGATGAAAACGCAGATAATACCTATCTATTATATGAAGCATTATATCTTCGATAAACAGGGTGTCCATAAAGTCTCTTTACCATTTCAAAAGTTCATTACAAATGCAATTGATAAGATATTTTATTCATATTGTTCCATTGTATTGAGTATTTATTAAAGTTTTTAATCACATTTTCCATTTGTGTGTTTCAGGGATCCTGTTTGTGAAAGAGGTGCTGTTCAGACTTTATGAGAGACTTTATGGACACCCTGTATCCTTGATATAATACAGAGTGTCCATAAAGTCTCTTTACCATTTGTTAGAATAAATTTTTGAAATGGTAAAGAGACTTTATGGACACCCTGTATTCTTGATATAATAAAGAGTGTCCATAAAGTCTCTTTACCATTTGTTGAAATAAATTTTTGAAACGATAAAGAGACTTTATGGACACCCTGTATCACATAATAAAGACTTATTACTACGCGCTGCGTATGAATACACGCTGCCAACGTGTTGTGGACACGCGCCTGACGTACGACAAGGTCATCTGAGTCACTTATCATCATAAAATGATTAACATGAACTGATAAGGCCGTGGTTATCATACTCAAACTCTTTACCATTTTCTAGAACTTTCTTCGAAGACCTTGACGGTTTTCGAGATTTTTTCGAACCTTGACGGTTTTTTCCTTGTTTTCTGTGACACGTTAAAAAATAAGTTACGAGGACGAGTTTTGAGAAATTCATTTTCAAAATTCAATGGTTTTTAAAATTTCGATTCGAACATTCTTTTTGCCTTACATATGTACAGTATACTCTCATGTACTGTACAGTATACTCTCACGTACTGTACAGTATACTGTACAGTACATCACAGAACATGACAGAATACTGTACAGTACATCACAGTACATGACAGTATACTGTACAGTACATCACAGTACATGGCAGTATACTGTGATGTACTGTACAGTATACTGTGATGTACTGTACAGTATACTGTGATGTACTGTACAGTATACTGTGATGTACTGTACAGTATACTGTGATGTACTGTACAGTATACTGTGATGTACTGTACAGTATTATGTGATGTACTGTACAGTATACTGTACAGTATTATGTGATGTACTGTACAGTATACTGTACATCACAGTACATGACAGTATACTGTACAGTACATCACATAATACTGTACAGTACATCACAGTATACTGTACAGTACATCACAGTATACTGTACAGTACATCACAGTATACTGCCATGTACTGTGATGTACTGTACAGTATACTGTCATGTACTGTGATGTACTGTACAATATACTGTACAGTATACTGTACAGTACATGACAGTATACTGTACAGTACATCACAGTACTGTAAGTACTGTACAGTACATGACAGTATACTGTGATATACTGTACAGTATACTGTACAGTACAGTATAGTATACTGTACAGTACATGACAGTATACTGTGATGTACTGTACAGTATACTGTACAGTACATCACAGTATACTGTGATGTACAGTATACTGTACTGTACATTACAGTATACTGTACTGTACAGTACAGTATACAGTCATATACTGTTTAGTGAGACACGCGTCAGTTGAGATATAATTCCAGGATAAAAATTATTTATTTATATTTTTTAAGTGAAAAGTACACTTATCTTATGGGCGGCTCCATACAGAGCAAGAAATTTTCAATGTAATTTAAGGAATTACGGCAGTTACGATAGTTTACGGCATATTAGAGTATATAAGTGAAATTTAAGATTGATAACGGTATTTTATGGTAATTTAATGTTCATTATGACTTTTATCGTATATTATTGCAATTTAAGATCAATAACGGTATTTTATGGGATAATCGTGAAATTTAAGGAATATCTGATAATTTACAGTCGATTATGGTGTTTGAATCCACAGAAGGATTTAAAAATTAGGTAGAACATATAATTTATAATTCCGTTATTTAAATACGAATATATGATTGCAGGAGACAAAGATTGCCAAGCTTTTGGTCACGTAGGCAAACAAAGAAGCGGAAATCCAAAAGATTGCATTGACCACAACTTATGACTCATAAAGAAATCCTTACGTGTATTATAAGTAACGTGCTTATGTGGCTTAATATATAACTTCGTTCATCTCCCGATCGTTGCTCTTAATGAATAAAAAACGAGTTCCCAGCCTGTTAAAAATCCGCCATCTTTGTCAGCTGAGCAGCAGCTGACTGTAGATGACGTGTTCACATGACGATGTTAACTGAAAAATATTTTGACGTAATAACTTTCAAACTAAAGCTACTGCATATTTTTCCGTGTATCTATTTCAAAATGTTGATTTATTCATTATTTAAAGGCGAGAATATATCTCAAATGCGCAAAATCAGAGCACGAAGCTTTTAAAAGAAACTTACATGATACCAGCGTGAACGTAACTGCAGCGTAATAGGACAATTGCTTGTGTACACGCACACGTTTACATTTCCTGTTCTTTATCACTTTTATTGCACCATTTTACACCATTGTTTTGTTAATAAACTTCTAACTTCAAATAACATCAGTTAAGCAGGCAAATATTGCAGAATTTCTTCATGAATCACAATTTTCACGAGTCAACTTTGGATCGATCTCTTCGATACCACGACCCCTTTGTTTCGAGGTGCGTCAGCTGGAGATTTCCGTTGTAAATTCATTTAATCCCCACGCAGTCAATACGATGTTCAAACGTGAAATATTTCAAGTAAAAGACATCAAAAATCTATTCCAAAGAGCATTTCTTATGTTAAAATGCATAAACATATATAAATATTTAGAACTAGTTTAATGATTTCCGATATGGAACAAAGGTTTGAGACGGTTTATCCATAGTTATGCTTTGAAATTTTATGAAATGCCCAATAATTTTACACTTAACTAAGTTCCGAGCAGTGAAGCAACAGTTTCTTGGAAAAACCTATTTGTTCTCGAAGCTTAGAGAAGAACTAGATTCTGGCACGGATTCCAACCGAGCACAGAGGCAAGAGGCTATATATTGAGGCACCGCCTCCCACTGCTTCATAGCTTGAAGTGCAACCGTGAAGTGAACATAAAGCGCTACAACTCGAAGTATAACTACGCTCTATATACAATTCTAAATCGTAAGTACGAATTTCAGTATTGAGGTGTTATGGTACAGCCTGTGTGGAATCAGTGGAGTGGTTCTTTTATTTCGATGTATGCGTGTTAATACGTAAAAAGCGTGAAAATAAAGATGGCGACGCAGGAAGCTGGTGCGGACGTGGCACTGGAGAGAGGTTATTGACTTGGGTGTGACTTGTGGCTTTGATTTTACCCATAGTAATGCACCTGTTCCGACGCTAAATTTTACCCTTATGGCGTACGTTAAATAAGTTGGAAGTATTTAGTTGACTCTCTTAGCTACAGTTTGTTTTCGTTGATCACTTTTACGTTTAATGGCATCTTTTATGCGTCGGAATCGGATACGAGTTTACTTCAGTGGAAATCTGAATCAAGATAAAGAAGAATGTTCATGAAATCCTTAACAGCTATTGTAAAGGAATAATTATTTTTGGGATATAAATCTGTTAAATTTTGAATAATTATGTGAAATGAAAACAAAGGGTAAACATTTTTCGTGGATAATTAAATTGCGTTGAAATCTGAAGGAAATTCTGCCATTTGTGTTGTTTAGCTCAAAATGCATCTCCATGCAATATTTTCATACCGTTTCTGAATCTTGAATTTGTTGAACAATTTAAACGAATTCAAAGATAATTCACTTCTGAATATCACAATTGAATGTTGAAATATTTATCTAAAATATTCGTTACTATAGGAAAAAACTAAATGCATAGTAGCTGTGGAGTGGGATGGCTTTCTATGGGATTGCTGCGCAATGCGAAAATGGATGGAATTGCGTCATCTCTTAGACCTGGAAGGGAGGAATTCTGAATTTTTTGAGCATTTGAATTGTCTGGTAAATGCTTTACTTGTATTGCTGCGATTTAACCCTTTAACAAGTTATTTTTTTACTGATCGAAATATTACTTAGATTACCACTTGCCTTTTGCTCTTCTATAGAATGTTGCGTAACTTGAGAACGAAATGGTTAGAATATAGGACTAAAGTGAAGGATTTCTATTAGACGTCATAGGAGACTGAACTTTACAAGAATGTAAGATAGTAAAGCATCCTTCCCTGTACAGTTTGCCATTGCAAATGATCGCAGAATTAACGCATTCATGCATGGCGCTAACAGAAAAATGTATACTGAATAATTTCGTATACAAGCATAATACGGGCTCAATGTTAGGGCATGCTGTTGAATATTTAAACTCAACTGGAATTTAAAAATCTTCATATCTTTGAATAATTTAAACCTTAATAGAAATGGAAATTTATGCGAGACTTTTTAGGTAACATTGAAAAATCTGATGATTCAAAATTGGAAAGTTTTGATATTAGTTTTAGTGGTAATTATCTGACTCGGACTTAATTGCTGAACTAACGTGAAAGTAGGATTTCGGATATAATTTTCCGTTTTTAAACTGACCAAATCTACCATTCTTAATGGTATAAAGTATTAGTAAAAGGGACCGAAAAAGTACTAGATTTAACTAGTATCAGAAAATGCCAATTTCAATGGTAACAATTTTGTAAACCTTGAACAAACCTAATTAAACAAAGTTCCATTACTTCGTAGAATGAATTAATGAAATTTCATTTAACTGTACGCCATTGTATAGTGTTGCATAGACTAGACTAGTCACTAGACGGACGTGTAATTACTGAAAGTAGTAGTTCGCTTGTATTGTTGAATTGTAGAGTTTGACGCAACTAAGTTAAAATGTCAAAATTTTTAGTAAAAAATCCTAGCTAAAGTCATAGTTCTAATTGACTCAAGTATAGTTTCAATTCTGGTAAATTTCCCCTTTTTAATTTGAACTCTACACTTGTGGCATTAAAACTGGCGACTAAAAAACAATAGTTTGGTTACTAGATTGTCCACAAAGTGCAGCAGATTTTTTTAAATTGGCCTGTAGACAATTCTAGTATCCATGCTACTAACAAGCTCTTACCTCCTCGTACTAATTGTTGGTTGTGTTGCAGGCGATGCAGATCTTCGTGAAGACTCTAACTGGCAAGACCATTACGCTCGAGGTAGAGGCCTCTGACACCATCGAGAACGTCAAGGCCAAAATCCAGGACAAGGAAGGAATTCCTCCTGACCAGCAGCGTCTGATCTTCGCTGGTAAACAACTGGAAGACGGAAGAACTTTGTCTGATTATAACATTCAGAAGGAATCTACTCTTCATCTCGTGCTCCGTCTCCGTGGCGGTATGCAGATTTTCGTTAAAACTTTAACTGGCAAGACCATCACGCTTGAAGTTGAGGCTTCTGACACCATTGAGAACGTTAAAGCTAAAATCCAGGATAAGGAAGGCATTCCTCCTGATCAGCAGCGTTTAATTTTTGCCGGCAAGCAGCTGGAAGACGGTCGTACTTTGTCTGATTATAATATTCAGAAGGAATCTACTCTTCATCTCGTGCTCCGTCTGCGTGGCGGTATGCAGATCTTCGTGAAGACCCTGACAGGAAAGACTATTACTCTTGAAGTAGAGGCTTCTGACACTATTGAGAACGTTAAAGCAAAGATCCAAGACAAGGAAGGTATTCCTCCTGACCAGCAGCGTCTGATCTTTGCAGGTAAACAACTGGAAGACGGGCGTACTTTGTCGGATTACAACATCCAGAAAGAATCAACCCTTCACTTGGTGCTGAGGCTGCGTGGTGGAATGCAGATTTTCGTCAAGACTTTGACCGGCAAGACCATTACTCTGGAAGTGGAAGCTTCCGATACAATTGAGAACGTAAAAGCAAAGATCCAAGATAAGGAAGGCATTCCTCCTGATCAGCAGCGTCTTATTTTCGCGGGCAAGCAGCTGGAAGACGGTCGTACTTTATCGGACTACAACATCCAGAAAGAATCAACCCTCCATCTCGTATTGCGTCTGCGTGGCGGTATGCAGATTTTCGTAAAGACCTTGACAGGAAAGACCATCACCCTGGAAGTAGAGGCCTCGGACACCATTGAGAACGTGAAGGCCAAAATTCAGGATAAGGAAGGCATTCCTCCTGATCAGCAGCGTCTGATCTTCGCTGGCAAGCAACTGGAAGACGGTCGTACTCTTTCTGACTACAATATTCAAAAGGAGTCCACCCTTCATCTTGTGCTCCGTCTGCGTGGTGGCATGCAAATTTTTGTGAAGACCCTCACTGGTAAAACTATTACCCTCGAGGTAGAAGCGTCGGATACAATCGAAAATGTGAAAGCTAAGATCCAGGATAAAGAAGGTATTCCTCCTGACCAGCAGCGTCTGATCTTCGCTGGTAAACAACTAGAGGACGGACGTACTCTTTCTGACTATAATATTCAAAAGGAGTCCACTCTTCATCTTGTGCTCCGTCTGCGTGGCGGTATGCAGATTTTCGTTAAAACTTTAACTGGCAAGACCATCACGCTTGAAGTTGAGGCTTCTGACACCATTGAGAATGTGAAAGCTAAAATCCAGGACAAGGAAGGCATTCCTCCCGACCAGCAGCGTTTAATTTTTGCCGGCAAGCAGCTGGAAGACGGACGTACTTTGTCGGACTACAACATCCAGAAAGAATCAACCCTCCACTTGGTGCTGAGGCTGCGTGGAGGAATGCAGATTTTCGTTAAAACTTTGACAGGAAAAACTATTACTTTAGAAGTGGAAGCTTCCGACACAATTGAGAACGTGAAGGCTAAAATTCAAGATAAGGAAGGAATTCCTCCTGATCAGCAGCGTCTTATTTTCGCCGGTAAACAACTGGAAGATGGGCGCACGCTCTCCGATTATAACATCCAGAAGGAATCCACCCTCCACTTGGTGTTGCGTCTGCGTGGTGGTCGTAATTAGACCTTTAATACAGCTTTAATATTTTCTTACTCGAAAAGAACATGCAATATTTGATTTATTTTGTACTTTTTCAAGTCGTAGCCTTGTGATATTTTTAGTTGATATGCTTCTCGTGAGCCAAGTTTCTAAATTTTTCTGATTTATACTCGGATCTCATTAAAAATGGAACTGATCTACCATTTGTATTTCTCCATGTCGGAAAATATGGTCAAGCACAGCTGACTTCACTCGACGTTATGAATCTGAAAATTTGAGATTACAACAGAACCTACAAAACTAAGAAAATAAAAGTGGAGCTTGTGAACTTGAAATTTGGACTTAGTGAAGAGAAACTTGCTCTTCAAAGCGTAACATGAACTTCCTTGAAGCCCACAATGTGGCGTGCAAATTTGTTGGTCTGGCAACACAAAGATCTTACGAAATGAAACTTGACCAAGTTAAGTCCAGGGTAAGAGGTGGACTTTCACTTAATAACGCTGTGGAAAAGAGGCTAGTTGTAAACTGCGTCGAAAACATGGACAGTTCTACATTAAACATTACATGGACAGTTCTACATAGAAAAAATTCAGCGAATGAAAGTACATTGAACTTTCTGATTTTATTTTGGTTTTAGGAAATGTACGAATGTGTCGGTTTGCCCCACTTGACATACTAAGTACTGGAACTATCTACCCTACCGGAAATACATAATCAAATTTTGCTTCATGCTGGGAGCAAGAAAAATACAGGAGGAAGTAATAATACGTCTCTTTTCGTAATGGTAATACACTCGTTAACTGTAGAGCATAAGTAGCCTCATGGCAAACTTAAAAGTTTTCTGGTACAGTTCAAAGTTTTGGCCAGCAACTTTATGGAATACGACAAGTCTTACAACTTAAAGCGGTACGAGAGCAGCAATATACAGCATTCTATACAAAAGCTACAAATTCTGGCTTCCATATTATGGACTCCATTATCCAACACTAACCTAGCGAGCTTCGTGAAAAATTAATTTTATAAATAGCATCTCGCGCTACAGAGAACGTAACACTGCATTCAAAAAGAATAGGCTTAACTACGGTAGTTCAAGTGAACTGAAAAAAATTCTAATGAAACTTGGCTTTAACGTTGAATATCAAATCTTAGTTCAAAGATAAACTACAGCGGAGACAGTACATAAAACTTAAAAATCCAAAAGGTGTGAGGGCAGAGATTAAAATTAGTAAAAACATGAAATTCAGAGTCAGCGAGAGTTAATTCTATTTTTATAGCTTAATTATTCAGAAGAATGAAGTATACTATCAATGACTTCTTTGAGTGAAGCAGAGGCCTAAATTTAAACCAGCAGAAACTAGACGAATCGCCCACCACGGAAAAAACGAACCTTTTTAATATTAAGGAAATGTTCCTACAAGAGCGTGTACATCATTTACAAGGGCAGATCCTACGCAGCTTTTGATTATAGACAGCACTACGATTTTACACATCTATAGGCTTCACACGCGTAAAATACAGCTGAGAACAAAAAAGTTTACTTCCGAAATGTACGTACATATAATGCGGTTCTTTCTTTCATTTCGTAAACACAGACTTCGTTCTCGTATGTATTTCCGCTTCCATTAAACCTACAAACGGCTTTGCCGCACCTTTAGTATAATCAACGCGCATATTTACGAACGAAAGGCATTTCTGAACACAAATGCCATACATCACTAACATTCATCAGTCCATCAATATTCACGTAACTCAAACTCGTACTTTTATAACGTTAATTCAGTCGTTTCAACATACAGAAAAAAATCCTACGTCACAGAATAATGCACAACGATGCGTCAACTCGCACTTCAAAAAAAAATCTGTTTTCAAGAAGCACTAGACTTACCAGCAAGAGATTACCTTTCCAAGGAACGTTGGTTAGGATTCCAATTTCTGTTGCACAACAACAAGAAATCTTCGTACACGACGGCAGTGCATCGATAAGTTGAAAAAAACATTTTTGAATGGTTTCGTAAGACTTAAAATGACATAGCTGCCACACTGTGGGGGTTGGCATTACCCATATAACGACTGCCTTATTCACGTCTACAGACCTTTTTAACATCTACACTTACGGAAGCAAGTTATTCCTACTGCTACAGTGCAGTAGTAAATTCCTGCACTTTTTCTTAAATCCAAACCTACAGAGAATCAAGAGATGTGTTGCCACTGCTGGGTTTTTAAACCCAGATCTTGGTAAAGTTGGTAACCTACATACACATGGTATTAATATTATTATTTTATTCCTGCTTTAACCACTGCAGTCACAACATATATAGTATATGAGGTGTATTAATAAACTATACTTACCGTACATATATTATTTGAGGCGTCATTTAATATGCCAGGATCTGGGTTTAAAAACCCATAAAATAACTCAGATCAATATTTAACAAAACAATACAAGCAGTCGATTTGTTCCTCGTAGATCTCAACTGTAGAGCCAAATGCTGCCTGGCCGCTGGTAATGGGTACATGGAGTTTAATCAATGGTGTCAACTGGCAACAGGTGGTACCTGCCAACTGGCAACCGGTGGTACATGTCAACTGGCAACAGGTGGTACATGTCAACTGGCAACCGGTGGTACCTGTCAACTGGCAACATGTTGTACCTGCCAACGGGCAACCGGTGGTACATGTCAACTGGCAACATGTACCTGTCAACTGGCAACAGGTGGTACATGTAGTTCAGAGCTGTCAACTGGCACCAGGCCGTGCATTGAGTCCCATTAAAGCAGTCAACTGGCAACGCTACATCAACAGCACAACATGTTTACTCGACACAACAAATTCAAATACATTACATGCCTTTATTTCAGCAGCTAAACCTAAGCCACGTCATACACAACAGCTGAAAGCAAGCGTATGCAATGTACATAGTCGTACACCAGTACAAAATTCCTGGTTGTAATGTGGGTATTCTCAATATACAAGATTCTAGTACTTCATTAACCTGGTAGTAGTTTGTTGAAGCTGTGTACCAGAATATTCTAGTACTTCATTAACCTGGTAGTAGTTTGTTGAAGCTGTGTACCAGAATATTCTAGTACTTCATTAACCTGGTAGTAGTTTGTTGAAGCTGTGTACCAGAATATTCTAGTACTTCATTAACCTGGTAGTAGTTTGTTGAAGCTGTGTACCAGAATATGTTTCTAAAGTTCTGTACAAGATTTAATTAATTAAACAAGAGGAAGATTAACGGTTAATTCCTCTCACATGATTAGGGGGTCTAAGATTTTTAGTATACAATATTATAGCATTAAATAAGCCCTAAATTCATGGGTTTTGTAGCTAACAAAAGTTTGGCGTCATAACATCCATAATATACAAAATTCCAGCACTAAACTAATCCAAAATTCTTGATTTTGGACGCCTAAAAGAAGTTTTGAGTTACTACATCAAAACTCGTGATGAATATACAAAATTCTAACACTAAACGAACCAAAATTCTGAATTTTGGAGGTGTAAAGGAGGTTGGTGATAAAAGGAGTCTAACATGTTCAATATACAAAATTCTCGCACTAAACGAACCAAAAATTCTTAATTTTGACAGAAGCTCCCAGAAGAAGCTATGTGTTACTACACAAGGTTTCATGTTCAATCTAAACCATTTTAGCACTAAACAAAGCCAAAGTTTTTAGTTTTGATGGCTAGAAGTTTCGTGTTACTACATTATGATTGATGATCTTCAATATACAAGATTGTAGCACTAAACAAAGCCAAAGTTTTTAGTTTTGATAGCAAGAAGAAGTTTAGTGTTAAGGATGCTGCGTGAAGAATAGAGAGGAATATAGAGACGACTGATGCAGGTGTTGGCGGTAGGAAGATGGGAGTCGTCAGCAGGTCTGATGGTGACAGAAGGAAGGGGCTGGAACCCCTCCTCTGAGGCTGGAAGGGCAGGGGAACCTGTCCAGAAGTAGACGAGGTCTTGCTTTTCTTGGGTACTCATTTTCTCGACGATGGTCCACAGCCAGCGCTTGAACCTGTGTACAGCAACAGCTTCGTACAAGGCACTTTATACAAAACAAGACTTTTTGGATGTAACAGTAACAATCAACACTATAATAAAATGCCAGGTGTCTCCCTACATAAATCATTTCATATATTTTTTGTGAGTAATTTCTCTTGTGTTATTACAATGGGAATCTCCCTTAATTACTGGTAGTTAAATCCGTAGACTTTCAGGCATATAGATTCTTAACCGCTGGAGTTAAATCCGTAGACTTTCTGATTAGGTCTGAGAATCTGTTGCTTCAAGTTCTTCCTTCAAATGCATCATATTAAAACCCGCTATTTTTAACGGACACGCACACTAGTTAATAACAGTCCCAGTAACCCCTCCTCCCCACCACCACTCACCTGTTAAGCCTTTCATTACTCTCAGCACTCTCATCATTAAAGGTGGTGTACCAGATAAGTGTTGTCACGTTAATATCACCGACACCATTGAGTAGAAGACGAAGATCTTCTGGTGTGAGGCCTTCCAGGGTGACAGCAGGTATTACATCCAGCACCCCTTCCCTCATGCTCTGTAGTGCCTGGTGGTGGTAATCGTGGGGTTATTACCTTGTGTTATTACCCTGTTACCCTCGTCATGACGTGGTTACCCTCGCC
>VCRD01006826.1:0-14236 GCA_006783055.1 Trinorchestia longiramus
AAAGCTGCTCATTTATAGCAGACCTGAAAGCTGCTCATTTATACCAGACCTGAAAGCTGCTCATTTATAGCAGACCTGAAAGCTGCTCATTTATAGCAGACCTGGCAGCAGCTGTAGTATACCAAAATTTAGCAGAGCTGCAACTTATCAGATACGACAGCTGCAGATGTATACCAGACCTAGCAGCTGCAGATGTATACCAGACCTAGCAGCTGCAGATGTATACCAGACCTAGCAGCTGCAGATGTATACCAGACCTAGCAGCAGCTCTCTGAGACTTCACAGGAGCAAGAATACAGTGTACAGTATTGTGTGTGTGTGACACTGACGTATCACGCACTTTAGGTGTTGAGTGTGTCTCTGAGAAGGGAGGGGGAGTAAGAGGGTAAGAACATAAGAGGGTAATTGTGAGGGTAACATGCTGAAGGTAAGCAGCACACCCTCGATGACCTCCCCTCAAATAGAAGCTGTGCCGTAGATCTACTATGTAGATATAGAAGATTTGCTTCATCAAGTAGATTACGTGGATCAAGTAGATTTAACACATTTCCTGCGAAGTGACCCACCGGTGGGTCACTCAGGTTAGGTTCAATAAATTTTTCAAAGCTTTCTAGGGAGTATCTGTACAAAGTGAAGATTTGCACCGGCTAGGCAATCGCAGGAAGCGTTACTGCAACATAAACGGCATTTACGGGCAAAACTTTCTATTCATTTTGCCACAATATGAGTATCTCAACAGCATCGTTTTTAAACCTACCGTTTGTATGTATCTCAATGCGTCTAATTAACCAGGAATTTTAATATCTCAGCGAGCAGAATAATACATACACTACACTTTCATTATGTACGTGTATATATAATCAAACACGCTTACAAAACTAACCGTAAAAATTAGCGCCGCTTTAAAAAGAACGTCCAGAAAGCTACTTGTTCTTCCTTTCTTGCGCAATTCTGACCACGTAGAGAAATACTGAGTTTAAGTAACACTTTGTATTGCTCTCTGACGTGCCAACGCGTTAGGACGTGGCAACGCGTTAGGACGTGGCAACGCGTTAGGACGTGGCAACGCGTTAGGACGTGGCAACGCGTTAGGACGTGGCAACGCGTTAGGACGTGGCAACACGTTAGGACGTTCATTAGACGCAATTTACACAACGTGGGAGCACACGTTCACAGTTCAGCACCTTGGCCTTGACGAGGCGAGTTGTGCGGGTTGCCTCAAAATGAATTAGAATGACAGGTGACCTCCAGACCACCTGTACTCACCAAACTTTACTAAATTACTACCAACTTAAGGTTCAGTGCTGGCTACAGGTCATTAACATGCCTGTGCATCGCATGGTCTGTGAACTAGAGCGCAGTGGTAAACAACAACGCGTGAAAGTGAGAGCTAGCGAGGAGGAAGCAAACGAGGAGGTGTAGATGTACGGAACTGCACAAACTTTCCTGCAGGCGGTGCACGTAAGCAGGAAGTCAAGTTTTTGCAGCAGCTTCAGATGTTGTCTGTTCTGAAGCCGTGTTTTTCTTTATTAGATAATCAGCTTAGGATAATCAGCTTAGAAGGATAGCCAGCGTTAAGAAGTTAAAGAAATTTTCTTCGTAAATAACTGAGAAGAATTTGTTCTTGCCTAAATTTACCAATACTTGAAAACTACATCCTTAACACACAATACGCACGTCGTACGTACACCCAATGTACATTTTTTTATACCCAGTAAAGTAAGAGGCAAGACCACGGAAGAAGCGAACGTTTTCATACGGAAGAGATTCATAAATTCGACTTGTGTTCATCAAATTAATTCCGTTAAAAACACATTTCAGTTACTATTATATTTCTTTTCCGACTTGTAGCCACAAAAACTTTAGAGAATACAACAATCTAACAATATCAAACACACATAGTTATTGTTCGTTTGAATTTTATTTATATTACGCTTAGTCCGTCTTGTTCCACGCTTATGCCTCGCTTGTGCCACGCCTTTACTACGCTTAATTCAAAGTTCTGTAACTTAGAGCAAAATAAACTCAATTTCAAGAAAATAACAAAGAGCGCCACTTGCCTTCTATTGCATGCAGCACCAACATAAAAATTGCTAGTCTTTGCTGATGTTTTGTTCCTTACTAACGCACACGTCCGCAATTCGTAAACTCGTAATCATTCGTAAATTCACGCATTCGTACGCCAGTCTCTAAGCTCGCCCACCCATGTCAGTGTGCTTACATTGGCACACTGATATCAAAACGACGAAATAATTTAAAAAGTAAACAATAGATCAGGGACGTAGGGCATGGCCTCCATTGATTCAAGGTGAAGGGTCAATATGTTTAACCGTTGAAGTGGCAGTGCAGGCATGGTTGAACCCCTCTAAGGAAACGTAATCTGGGGTCCACTTCTTTGAAGGTAAGATGATTAATGTATAGAGTGATNTGAAAAATACTCAGAGATGCTTGGATCATTAAGGAGTAGTTGAAATAGTGAGAAATAGTTGGAATCGAATCGTGAGAAATAGTTGAAATCGAATCGCGAGAAATAGTTGAAATCGAATCGTGAGAAATAGTTGAAATCGAATCGTGAGAAATAGTTGAAATCGAATCGCGAGAAATAGTTGAAATCGAATCGTGAGAAATAGTTGAAATCGAATCGTGAGAAATAGTTGAAATCGAATCGTGAGAAATAGTTGAAATCGAATCGTGAGAAATAGTTGAAATCGAATCGTGAGAAATAGTTGGAATCGAATCGTGAGAAATAGTTGGAATCGAATCGTGAGAAATAGTTGGAATCGAATCGTGAGAAATAGTTGGAATCGAATCGTGAGAAATAGTTGGAATCGAATCGTGAGAAACAGTTGGAATCGAATCGTGAGAAACAGTTGGAATCGAATCGTGAGAAACAGTTGGAATCGAATCGTGAGAAACAGTTGGAATCGAATCGTGAGAAACAGTTGGAATCGTGAGAAACAGTTGAAATAGTGAGAAATAGTCGGAATTGTAAGAAGCAGCTGAAATAGTAAGAAATAGTTTGAAAAGTAAGAAACAAAAGAAATTCAGCTGCACATGCAAGACGAAGGCCCAGTTTAACTGCCACTAAAAAGAAAAAAAAGGCATAAACTGAGCAAAAGTTCACAGCTACAACAAACAATGGGCAAACAGACAGGGGGGAGAGGGGGTCACGGTCGGGGCAGAAGGGGTCATCCGCCCCCGGAAATGGAGGAAGTGCGTAGAAATCTCGTCTATGAATTTCTTTAGCAAAGAAAATAGAAACTTTATTTGAAGGACAGCCTTGATGTCAGCATGAGAAAATTGCTTTCCTTCTTTTGCTGCTCCTTGTGTGGTTTATGATACAAGGTAGAAAATTCATGAAACCTCTTATCGTAATTATTAGATATCGATTATGTATGATGATGATATATAATATTTTATGTATATTAATTATATATAACTAGACAATTCCGGTGGAAATTCCATGATTTAGATTAGAATAATTTGAAATTATTATAAATATGAACGGATTAACACGTTTGTTGCGATGCGACCCACCGGTGGGTCACTTAGGTTAGGTTCTGTAATTTTTTCCAAGTCTTTTAGTGATTATGTGTACAAAGTAAAGATTTGCACCAGCTAAGCAATCACAACAAACGTGTTAAAGATTTACGACGAATTATTGTATTTTGAATGAACATTTTTTATTAATGTATACAGAACTACCATTCTGTATCTTATCTAATGATAACACGGCCCAGATAGTACACGTTGAAATTTCGTGGTTTAAAAGTGATAAAATTAATGATCTATGAAATAAAATGCATTTTTCAGTTTTACCCGTGGCACCATCAGAATCAGAATATTTTTATTGAATATATACAGAACTTTCATTTTGTATCTAACCTAACGATAACATGGCCGTGTAAGAGAAGAAAGTTAATAACGGAACAAATGGCGTGTTTTTTATAGTGATCCGGCGCCTTTGGTATCCACAATACAATGCTTGTAATACATGCATACCCGTTCTGATTTCAGTTCAATAATTGTTCTTCAGTAATAGGTAGGAAGTAATGGCACGGACACAGATACAGAAAGATGGAGATACATAGTCGATTATATATGTAGATAATAGATATCGATTGTATATTTAAATTAAAGAAACAATTAAGCTACTTCTTCACTCGTGTGTAATTTTCATACATACATTTGAATTAATTCTACAACATTAACACCGAAAAGTCGTTGTCATTTGAAGAACTTGGTTTTTGCAATAATAATCAGAGGTCATTATGAATTATGAAAACACGTGAGTACATACAGGAACAGCCAAAAACATGTGTATACACTTCAGGAAAATCAAACGTTCGTAAGAAGCGCACATTAAAATGTGCACGTGAGACACAGCTGAGCAGTACAACAATACGACGCATTCTTGTAGGAGCTCACTAGAAATTCTACAGCCTATTATTGATATCATACAATTAATGAAGACGATGAGGATCAAAGAATATTGTTGTGTGAGAACTTTTAACGCACGACAGACAAGGATTAAGACACCTGAAGACTTGGGACACAGGGGACCCTAAAGAATGTCGTGTGTCGCAGAAAGCAGACTACATTGACGGTTTCTACACAGCATGACAACACATGTACATGTACTGCAATTCCACAGTACACTGGTCAACGTTGCAAAAGTTCAATTGATTTGCAAAACTTCACTTGATCAACAAGAATTAATTTGATCGACAAGAATTAGTTTGATCTGCGAAAATCTATTAGATCTATGAAAACTAAATCTTGACCTTGAAGGCTTCATTTCATAAACGGAAAAATTGTACTGAAATGCTAAGAATATCATGAAAGTTGCAAAAATTAAACATTTTAATGACATCTACATAAAGCATATCTTCATGACCCAAAGAAGAACTTTACAATTCTGACTAAATGTAATCATGTGGTTGATCGCTCATTAACGGAGAGGTGATCATGAATGCAGGAATCTGTCCCTAAAATAGTCAATTTCATAACAAGAAGTACATATGTCATTTACAACCCCTAGCAGGACTGAAGTGTTTAAAGAGTGCAGTTGAAGCATCTCAGAACGCTGCTAGAAGCTCTATTTACAATTTACTAAAAATGGTGCATAAGTAGAACTTAACCAAGCAGTTCGGCAGATTTGTATTAGCATCAAGTTACGGCGGAGAAACGACATTTTCAGCACAACTTTTGCAAAGTTTATCGAATATAATACAACACTTCTTTTAGTCAATGAATACACAAGCTCTTAAGAAAATTTAAGATTATTTGAGGCTGCCTTTTCTTACATAATCAACTTACGAGTACAGCAAAATGGCGTTAATGGACAACATGTTAAGTCACCGAGCTCCATTACTACATTACATCACGAACGTGTCTATGGCAACAATTATGCAACACAGTAGTGACTATGCAATCGGCCACAAGCATCTTACAAAACCCCCATCACAGCTCAAGGTAACACTTGGTAAAATAAAACTCCTCCAGCATGTACTAGAAAACCACAATTAACACATACAAATATACATGTATAATGTACTGACCACGAGTGCTGACGTGTCCGTATGAGCATATGTGGCTAGGTACGGCTGGCCGTCCAGACAGCACTCAACCCTCCATGTAACAGCACGATGGAAAAATGGCTGTGCAAAGACGTCCAGAAGAGGAGCAGAACTCCTGTAATAAAAATTGGAACGTTGCGGTCACGTCTGACTGAATAGCCGGGTGGTTTACGCCGCGGTTGTTGCCTTTCTCGGGCATAACTTTTGTGAGGGTAATGGAAGATAAAGCAAAACGTGAATATTGCTGAACTTACAACGATAAAAATGTTTTGCAATTTAAAATTCTCTATTTCCATATAGGAACTATTTCAGCCCGCTTAATTAGCAGGCAAAGACTCATAACTTCGCAAATAGGTATAATAATGGAATATTTATACTAGACAGTCCCTGATGCCTCATACTTATGATTCATACGAGCATTTTGCAGCTTAGTATATCTTACTGTAATTTAGATTCAAAATAAACAACAATTTTGAAGTTTCTCAGCCAAGGGCTAAGGTAAATTGCGTAATAGCCATAAGTCATACGTATGGTTTATAAGTGTGTTTTGAACTTATTGAGGGCATGTAGTTAATATCTTAATTAACTAACATACAACAGAGGCTTAAATTAAAGGTTCGTTAACAAGATTCTTACCTCACGACACATTCTTTAGCACTAACAGTGGACAAGAACTTGGCTACACATTTTGGAGCTTTCATGGACAGAAGAATCCGTCGCAGCTTTCGCAAGCCAAAGTAAGAAAGCAGACGATTGCGACACAAGTGCGTCAACGGGACAGGTGACAACCGCGTACTCTGAACGGAATTTGAAGCAGCCAGCGTACTATTGGCTGCAGAATGGTTGGATGCAGACGTAGAAAATGGAAAATTAACTTGGGAGTGCCCAGTATATGAGCTTTGGTTGCTGTCGAGATCTTGTGGAGTTGAAGAGACGGATCTCTCTGACGAGGTTGAAGATTCAGCGCAATCAGTAAAGCTGACTGGAGGTTGAGGGGTAATCAGAGGCTGCACAACCTGGAACGGTTGGTATGTCTGATATGATGATCCACCAATCTGTTGTAGAAGTCTTTGAACTGCAGGAGGAAGGGTTGGAATCTCCGGGGAAGACCACGGAGTTGGATTACGCGGAAGAAGAGTTCTCCGCATGAGAGATGAGTCAGGAACCACCGGATTAAAACCGACTACTGTCATTCTCACTGAACTTATGCAACTTAATACTCTGTGATTATTATAAGGTACCTGAAGAACAAACAGGATAGGTTTTTCAGGAGTTATTTGTCACTACCTTTATGAATATCAATTGTTTGGGACGAAATGAATGATCCCAATCTAAATTAAAGAATTATTTGACGTGTATCCATTTTAATGATACCCATTCACTAATCGAGTTTCGTGCACAGGACGCGTATGATAGGCGAGTTATACTGTTTGTCATGTACTACTTTAAAAAAATGTCTTCACAACACAGTTTTTCATCTGAGAACGCTTCGTCAGGTGTCAGGTGTGAGCACTTCAGGGATGGAGGAATCTTATTCAAGACATGTCACCATTTTTATATGCACGCGTGTGATTATTTTTAGGCTCAGGGAAGAAAATCATAAAAACTCTTAAGACTTATTTCTTGTACCAGTTCCGACACGACAAAAATTACAATATTTTTTGTATTTCATTGGAGTTACTTACTGTCAAGCTTTTATTTTGCATGGGGTTTTATTACAAAATGACATCAATTGTTACTTTATATAGCATATAACATTTATACATCAGATTACAAGTGGTTTCTTCCTTTCCCTTACGACTTGCACCATAAATAAGTGTAATAATGGAATATTTTTACTGAACGTTCCCTCATACATCGTACTTACGATTTACACTTGCTCGTTTGTTTTACTTTGATTTAGATTTAAAATTAACAACCCTTCTCATATATTTTAGTGAAGGTCCGAGGTAAACTGTTCAAGATTACGTACAAAGCTATACATTTTCGTATGTATCTTGTAGCAGTTTATTTTCTTTGGAAGATTGGTACATCTTTATACGTAACAGTTCTTTATATATGTTTACGTTATTGACTGGTCACTTAAAATATATAAGAAGTAACTTGATATGTATAATCGGTCACTTAATATATGTACTAGGTCACTTACCATATATAATTGGTCACTTGATATAAATAATGGATCATTTAATACGTGTAATATGTTTTAATATGCATAATAGGTCACTTAATATAAATAATGTCTCGTAATATATACAATAGGCCACTTAATAGGTACCCATTAAGTGACGTCACGAGACTGACCTTGAAATGCCTCATAACCACTAATGTTGCGTCACGACATTGGCCAAGAGATATAACGCTGTTATCACGAGAAATAACGCTGAAAATTCTGGCTCCAGATAACGCAGACTAAGACAGATAAGGCTATCAGTTATGTGAGCTCAGTATCACTTCAGTTTGAAGTTAATTATTCATAGGAGATAACTCCAGCTGATCGCCCATCAATGCTCCTTGTTTTTAAATGATGTAAATGATTTTTTTTATCAGTTTATATCATTGAAATATTTTAAAACTATCACTCATAAGTACACGGTATGTTTGATAAATTTGAGCTAGATTCCTAACGTATTAAGTATACGGGAATTAGTTAATTCTTGTCTTTTATTCACACACCTCGTTTTCTTTTAGAAATCAAACTTAGTCGAAAATACATTTTTAAGCTATTATTCAATAAGGCCGGAAAAAAAGTATGGAGCTCATTATAAATGTAAGTTGTGTGTTTTTAAATGACAAGAATCCAAATAAATCAAGTGATCCCACAAAAATTAACTTTTCTGCGAGAAATGCTGATTTTTCTTACAATGGAAGTTTAACGTCTCAATGAAAACATTTTCTTGATTCGCTACCACATATGAATAAACATTTGTTTATGTTTCCATATCAATTGAGCGATTTTGTTCTATAATTCTTTCATTAAATACTATCAGAAATAGACGGCTGCGGGACATGAATACTGAATATGCTTCCGGTATTGAATCTAACACAGTTTGCCCTGAACAGATGGAGATCACTGCAGAGCTACACACAACTAATCTTCCCACGTGCCAGTGCAACACTGAGCTTGTATTTGCAGCCTATGAACTTTTAAGTGTTCAGCGGTCAAGACTCAAGTTATGAACCCTCACTAGAAGTTTTGATCCCGCAAATATCCTTGAGACCATGTCCGGAAATTAAGGAAAACATTTTTGTGTTTTGGCACCTAAAGGGCCCAGGAAATTGCAGATTGTCATACTCTTACATCTTTGTAGTCGTGTCCCTTATGTAAGCCTATCTCTTATGTAGCAGAATTACCTGTATGAAAACCAAGGCCGTGAGGTGTGTTGATGACAACCGCTATTCCGTCACTCGTCACTGATGCGAAGAAACTGAGAATCTTCTCTCATACATTCTTCCATGTACTGGTCATCCTCCAGAAATTAGGAAAAAATGCCTCAGTGCTGATTATTGTTACCTTAATTTTATATGATATACCTATATGAAAAGTAGTTGCAGTAGGTATATTATTATTTGCGTAGACATATATGTATGTAAAGACAAGACATCAGTTCTACATATATTTCGGGCAAGAAACAAAAAATTTAGGAAATAATAAATCAAAAGTTCAGTACATCTTTTATTTTCTAATAAAAAGTTTTCAACAAACGTAAATAAATATTTTTTCAGCTTCATAAAACTTCGTAAGCTGAGAGCACATAGTGGATAGGCACATGAAAACGCATTTTTTCATGTACACAAACGCGTTTTTCCATGCATATTGAATACGACCGACAATTTTCGAAAGTAAATCTCTATAGATAAAAAATCAGCAGGCAGTTCTGTTCGTGTTCCTTCAACTACTGCGATTATAATTATTGTATACAGAGCCTGAACTTTGTCCTGATTTCAAATGTTTAAAACATTTGCCCTGAACAAAATGAATCCTTATAATTTATTTCCCCCATCATATCGCTAGCGCGAATAATCTTCCCAATTTATTCAAAGCACAGCGAGACAAGAATAATGACCTCTCACTTCATCACAGACGTAATGCACCAACTAGACATGAAAGAAATGTACTTACAAACGTGAGTGTTGAGGAACTTACAGACTTTCCATAAGTAACATTGCTTAAGTCACTCGAACGCACATGTTCGTGTTACTATCAGCAAAATTTGTACACCAACTTTGTTTTGTGTAAGTAGAACATCAGTTAAACCAAGACGAGCTGCTTAATGATCTCACTGATGTCCTCCAAGATTGGTCTCATTTATAACTCTCAATCCTCACGATGGTCACAGACAGCACTCAAGTCCCTGTCAACTTATGCCACAATGGTCCTGGCGATGAGTTCCTTCATGATCTCATTGGAACCAGCATAGATGGGCTGTACCCGCATGTCCACATAAGCCTTGCTGATGGGGTACTCCCACATGAATCCTGAACCACCATGCAGCTGCAGGCAGTCATACGCCACCTTGTTCGCCAGGTCCGATGCCCTGGTAGATGTGTCATAGAAATGAATAAGTAACTCTTAAAATATCATTATTAAACCTTTAATATTCAAATACAGGGTGGGTAAAAGTAGGGTTACAGTTACGTCATCATCTGTTAAGTGTTAACTGGAACCCTACTTTTGGCCCACCCTGTACATACAGATCTCATCTCTGAAGAGCGTGTGTTAAAACAAAACCTAAGGTGTTAATCAACCTAGCATTGCACTCAACAGTTAAACATACTAGAACTTTCAGAACCCGTGACGATTCTGTCTGTTCAGACGCTGCCAGCAGCGTGTTCACCTAATGAACAGTGTGCGGTTGTGCAGCATTGCTCTCTTTAAGGAAAATGTGAACGGTAAAAGATAACAGACAGTAACAAGTGTCAGGCACAATGGCTAAAAGTAAATCCATAGGATGTACTAAAAAAGGATATTTTATAAAAATAAAAAATACCAAATAATGCCTCTCTATAAATAGCATGATTTATTTCAGGCATTAATGGTAACTTATTTAATGCAGCAGTGAACTATTGCTCTAAATTGCGTAAAGTCTAAACAATTTCTTCCTGATAGTCATGGCTACCGTGCACCGGAAAATTATTCATTTAAGCCATTACCCTTCACGAAATTTGAATCGCATAATTTCCTACGCGTACTTATTAATTGCTTCCACTATCTTCTAGCTGCTCATATTTACTGTGGCTCAATAAGAATTATCATACAATTATTTCCTACTCAATCTCCACATGAGCTGAACAGCACCAAGAGAACTCGTCTCAGGCGCAGATTCGATGGCTTACATACATATATTGCCTTGTATCCTAGATACCACAAACCTCACCTAGTCTGCTTCGGAGCTGACCAATCACACACGTGCAGTAGATGCGGGTACTTTTTCCAGCCGTGCATCACATTACCTAGTATGCAGTCCCTCACTGCCACTTATTGAGACTCATGCATGACATATTCTAGCAAAGATCACCTAACACATCCACTACTCACCAATACTTGTTCATGGCTGCCGTGGCGACGTCGAGTTTCTTATTGAGGTGCAGCTGGATGCAGTGGTCAGTGAAGGCCCTGGCAACGCAAATGCTGGTTTTTATCTCTGCCATCTTGTGTTGGATGGTCTGCAGCGTGGACAGACTCTGGCCAAAGACCTTGCGGTCCTTGATGAAGTCGCGAGTGTTTTCAAACATAACCTCGCAACCTGCCGTGCATCCCAAGCCCACCAGCACTCGTTCCTGGGAGAAGAATAGAAAGCAGTGGGTGACCTGGGAGTTAAAAAGATGTAATGCATCGCTAGCTCACACTACGATAAGGTCTGCTGTAACCTGAACTAATTTTCCTTCAGAGCAGACCTTTGAGGCTTCATAAGGTGCTGTAGCAGCCTGAGGGTATCTGTGATACAATAGACAGTACACCGCGAACAGCAATATTCCTGCGGGTTGCAGGATGCCTGCCACCGTAGAAACACATCAACGGAATAAACGACGAACTTCCGTCCCAAAACCTAAAAATCCGTACGCAACCACCACCGGAACAAGCGCTGGTCTCTTGTACGCAGAAATCGCAACGCTCGTTTCTACACGCCAACCATCAACCGTGGCGTCATAGCCTGAAGGATGATCCTGCCACTGACTACCGAAAGCATTCAAATTCTCAGTGTGAAAGCACTCTTTGGGTAATGGGTAAGTACTCAATGTCAAAACTTAGGGAAGAGTGACGAAAATAATTGAATTTACGGTACATAAACAATGTAATTAACTATCGTGCAATCTTGCTGGCGCTAGTCTGAACCAATTGGGTACTTCTTCAAAAATACTAGAATAAAAAAGCCATAAAGGCAAATAAAATTCACATTTTGTGTATTCGAGAGTATGTGTTGTTCAATATGAAATGAGTTTTTGATGAAACATGGTTTGAATTTCCATTATTTGTTGAGCACTAGCTGGTCAGTAAGGCTTTCGTGTGACGATGTTTGCATCATACTGTCTCTTCTCGTTGATCAGAACTCGTAAGTACTGCAACATTGATTACGTTTAAAACTAAACGACGCATTCATTTAAGTAGTTTTATAGAGTAAAGAAGTTTGGCCACTTGACAAATTAGGAAGTAAAGCCATAAGGCGTTAGGAATAAAGACTAAATAAGACCTCAATTGCATCAAACATGATGAGAGCATTGATGAATGCAAGTCAGTAATCAAAATATTACAAAAATCACCCAAAAAACTGACTTCGAGGGGGAACATTAAAAATAAAAAAATCTACAATTTCAAGTCTCGATAACCTCGAACCAAATAATATTTATTGCTCTAGGAAGCACATGGAAACTGAAGTGAGCGCTGAGGATACACAATAAAAAATTAATGAGATAATCACAACACAGCAGTACCTGAGACAGCTCTTCCATGAGCTGGTAGAAGCCTTTGTTGATATCCAGACCCAGCACGGAGTCCGCAGGCAACCGCACGTCCTCAAAGAACAGCTCTGCTGTGTCCTGGACACGTGGAAGTAAATGTACTGGTCAACATAGCAAGTTAACACAACAAGTCAACACAACAAGTCAACATCACATATTCAACACCACAAGTCAATACAACAAGTCAACATAACAACTCAAAGCCAAGTTCTCATTGAATTTCTTGAGTACAGGTACATTTACATAGATACGTCCACCAAATGATCAGTTGTACGCCTCACAAAAATGAATGCCAATGCATTTTGGCTCCAAGATTAAACTATAGTCGGCATCAGGTGGATCCAAGCGACTGCTTCACTGGTCTACATCAAGTAGTCGTACCATAAGTCCTTCTTTGGACCACTAGCAGCTCAGCCAGCAAAAACTGCACTCTACTCAGTACAATGATCTCCACAAACTAAAGGTTCCCTAACCGGGATGCATGAACTCCTAAGAGGTACGTGAGTATATCTCAAGGGAATCGTAGGACGTTTTTGAAAGCTAAAAATAGAGTTTTGGTGGGAGAAACAACAACCTCTAGCTCCTTATTGTAGCACAATTTAGGCTCAAATCGTGTCTCGAAAAGTTTGGGGTTCGTATAGACCTCTGACATCCACAGGATGTTCGTGAAAACCCCTGACATCCATAGGGTCATGACGTTAGAGAACCCTTACACTAAACCCTTACCTGGGCCTTAAGTCCCATCTTCTCGAGCTTCTTGCCCTTATGGAAGCCCTTGGTGCCCGCATCGACGAGGAAGAGTGAGATGCCGTGCGCTCTTTTCTTGGCGTTGGGGTCGGTGACGGCGACGACGATGACGAGGTCACACATGAAGCCGTTCGTGATGTACGTCTTAGAACCGTTCAGGATCCAGTCGTCACCGTCACGTACAGCGCGGGTTTGGATCCCCTGTAAATCGCTGGAAAACGTGTTTCCTTATCTAATTTTTTGCCTGTTTACTTACTTAAGATTATACTTATTGTTTACTTGGTATTTTATAATCGTAGTGGCATGAGAGGTGCATCGTAAATAACTCTCTTTGGAAAAAAAATTAATTGAAAGAATTAAGCTCCCCAGCATACAATTCCAGTCGCTTGAATGGTACGCCGATCACTCATGTGGGAGGGAAGCGAGAGAAGTAAATAAACGCTCAGTAAAATACAAAGGCAATTTGCTGACAAGAACAGACACTGTATGTATGCTTTTCAACGTTTTAGTCACACAAATTCATGAAAGTCAAGCTTTGGTACAAGTAATAAAGACAAAATATTTTCATAAAACGAGTGGAGCAGAATTCACATCACTGATTTTTCACCAACAAGCACCAAGCCCACCAAGACCCACCTGCCGGCGCCGGGCTCAGTCATAGCAATCGCGGAAATCTTCTTTCCAGCCACCATGTCCGGGATGTACTTCTGGATTTGCTCTGGGGTTCCATACCTGGAGATGTACGGCATCACGATGTTCGAGTGTAGGCTGAAGCCTGGGCCTGATGCACGCGCATAGCATCTGATGTTACATGATATAAGCATTAGAATACATTTGCGGTGTTGGTAACTTTATCGTGTGAAAAGCCAACCAGAATGAAAGCATATACAGTATACCACGATCATCAGGTTTGCGTTGTTCAAACTGGACGCAACATTCACTATGTTGTG
>VCRD01006827.1:0-24662 GCA_006783055.1 Trinorchestia longiramus
GTTCACTGCTGTACACCCCTCACTACACCATCCAGTGACTGCACGTTCACTGCTGTACACGCCTCACTACACCATCCAGTGACTGCACGTTCACTGCTGTACACCCCTCACTACACCACCTAGACATCTCAGGAGTCTTAACATTTCTTAAAGAGAGATTAACCACGAAGGCAATCTCCCTCTGAGTGCCTCTTCGGGGAACAATAATTCTGGAGCTCGTGAGATTTGAATGTAGGTTCAAACAACTTAATATGTCGTCACTTCATCGCGACCACATGAAAAGGGGATGGTGATCCTAGGAAAAATGTTGAGAATGTTAGATCTCTTTTATTGCTAACCATTGGAATTTCAGGCCAGAACTGACGTGTAGAACAGACCAGACTAAACATAAGACACGTAGTTACTTAGCGTAGTTACATGTCATTAGAAATATCTCGGCTCGTGCAGTCTCTGCTCTTTACTCAACTGTCAACACAAACATGTTCCACGTTCCCGTCAATTTTTCCCCTTCTGTAATTGCTAAGTCATAACTCCAAAGAAAACGTCACTCAAGCACAAATATTTCACTCCATGATGACGGTGTTTTTTATATTTTAGTGTTTTTCAGTCATTTTTGGGTGTCAACAGAGAATAAAATCAATGTATTGTAGCGTAATTTTGTTATATTTTATAAGCTCGAACGTTAATAAAGCTCATGTCTCGTCACACTCCAGTTGGACAGATGGCTTTTATAAAGCAAAAAAGTAAATCCCCTTTATTCTGATACATCACACAGTACAACAAATTTCAATGACGAACTGTTGCTCACCTTCAGAAGTGTGGTTGTCAGACATTAATTAACAGTGAAAAATCAGTAGAATACTTACCACGCACATTCGTCGGGTAAGTCCGAAGAATTGAATCATAGTTACGTTTCCAATAATTACAATTCTGTTGAATTGTTCAAGATAAACCTTACACTCTGACTAACTAGGAGCACTTCTTGGGGAAATCAATAGCCCTTGTGAGGGACGAGCCCTCGAGACGCTGCCGCTGCTGCTAGACTGAGCGTTCAGTGAGAGGCGGCGAGTAATCGTGAAGGGCAGTGCAGTCAGGAGGCCTCAACAACCAAGCTCTTAGAACAGTTCAAAATGGCACATTCTCTAGCACGTGCGCTGAGGAATGGGAAAAATGCGTAGAAACAGGGAAAAGGGGAAAATGCGTGAAAACAGGGGAAAAGGAGAGACGTGTTGAAATAGGGAAACAACGAAATGCGTGGACGCAGGAGAAGAGAAAAAACACGCGTGAAATTAGGAGAAATAACGAGTTCCGCACACGAGACTAAATTACGAAGGCACTCAGTAATGCAGCAATGTGCAATCAGAGCGCATTTCAAGCATAAAAAGCTAGTTAAATCATGAATCCTAGCGTTACATCAGCGCCAGTGTGGCCTAAAAGAGTAAGACGAAAGAATAGAATTTTTAGGAGAATATCACCAATAATGTCAATCTTAGACTGAATGAGTACTGCCCAAACTTAAGTCAGTCCTAAATTGTAACCTCAATAGAAGCACTGCAAATGGAACGATGGTATTCACAAGCGTTAGTGAGGCTTCAGAAGCAAAAGATAATCAGGCTTCAGAAATCAAGCGTCCTGCAGAATAAACAAACAACATCGAGCAGATCAGTCGTAGCGTACACCATGAGTCTGAGTTACGAGGTCACTGGAATAATCGAGTCAAGTAGAGGAAGTGAGCGGCAAACAACCACAGAACTCAGAGGCTTGGAGTTGGCCTGAACAAACTTGTATAATTACGCCAGCAGGAGCTCACCTGAAGCAAAGCCTGCCTTGTTCGCATCAGCACCAGCCTCTTCCTCGTGGTCGCTAGGCGGGTTGCTGTCCGCACCTTCCGTTGCACTGCAACCAAATAATTCCATGAATTAACACTACTAAATTTATTCTCATTAAAAGCGTAAAAATATCAATTTTAAAATTCCTTGATGGCCAATTTGAAATGTCTGGTACGGAAGAGGGTAAAAGGTTTCAAAGTACTCAGTATCTATTGTCATATCTATGTCAAGAACATCACTGCTTTCAGTACTGATCGCAAGTATTTTCACCATGAAGTTAAATAGCTCAACTTTTGGCTATCACAGTGAGATATCAAATTGAACGTACAGACAAAATGAGTTTTTAAGATATCCCTTTATCTGTTGAAAATGGCCCTCGACTCCAGAGTTATACACATCCGTCATCAACCATATTTCGGACACAACGAACGTGTTGTGCCAGTATTGCCGTCCACAATGACCGAAATGAGCTAATAAGTACAAGGAAACTAAACGAGTGGTCATAGGGTAGACTGAGAACACCAGTCATAAAAATAGTATTAATGAAGACGATGATTGTAACAATAACAATGAATCATAGAATTACTTCTACACCAGAAGCACACCCTCAATAAGGAAGAAATTACTCACAAAAAGAGAGACTCGGTAATTTTCTACACATGCGCACGCCAGACCACACCACGACACTCACGACTTTCACGATTTCTTTTACGGCAGTAACGACATTTGGGGATAAATTTTTACAACCCATACGAGTTTGACACACCCATGACTTCGCGCTGCCCTCAGCGCTCGCCCACCAACGAACACATTACGCACCATACAACAATATGCATGAAGCATCTACTGCGTTGAAGCCTTCGTAACACAGGTATTTAACTGTCATCAGTTACTTTTTAGCACATCGCTCACTGTATCATCACTCCATGAATTATGAATCATCCGGCTCTGGAAGATAACACTGATACATTCATCCCAAGTTGAGTATTCTCACTCATCCCCAGCACAGTTGAGCGTTTTCAAAGAAATGCTAAGCCGATCAAAGCATCAAACAACGGATGGCATCGAGAAAGCATCTAAGCTCCTCACGCTGAATTTGGTAGCTCGTACGTCTGCCTGTCTAACTTTACCATGACAGAATATTGAAGTAGAAGTACAACAAATTTAAAACAAACAGCCTTAAATTAAATAAACAGCCTTATGTTATTCATTCTGACATGTATTTTAAGCTATAGAACGAACGAAAACCTTTTTCCGACGGTTTACTGACGAGGGTAGACACTATCAGTAATTCTTGAAAGATCTTAACATTCTGGCCATTTATTCCTGAAGGAGTTCTAGCACAATCACACAAAAGAAAACTTTCGATGAACAGCATATTGTACATGACGAAATTTCTGAACAGTTCCATAGCCCAACGAGTCCCAAATTGCCTAGCCTAAAATTAATACAATTTTCTACTACGGATTTTGTTGTTCCAAAGCGAATTCAAATGTTTCATGAACAGGAACGGCTTTACCTGGTACAATCATTACTCATGCTTTGTACTGAACACGCATTCAATGTTAAAAAAACGCCAAACTGCTGCCTCTTACCGTTTCGAATATTGCAGTGGAGTTCATTAATGACTCCAAAAATGTTGGAGCTTTTTTTAAAATTCATTTTGTGTTGAGGTTTTTATGATCTAATACAGGGTGTCTCAAAAAAAATGTACTCACACTTTAACCGTTGCTAACATGCTGTCTTCTTTGTGTTGCAGGTGTGAGGTTCGAACCTTTGCGAACATGATTAAATGTGATTAAAGAATCATGTTCGCAAAGGTTCGAACCTCACACCTGCAACACAAAGAAGACAGCATGTTAGCAACGGGTAAAGGGTGAGTACATTTTTTTGAGACACCCTGTAGAAGTAATAGGGTCATGACACGAGGTGACGGCGGAAACAGCGTTTGCAAGACAATTTCTGGTGTAGTGTATGGCAAGCAGGCGCTCATAGTCACAGTAAACGGGTTCTAATGCTGCCAATTGTGAAAGTCAGTGAAAATTATAACTTTTTTCTGTGAGCTACAGCCAAACGCTAAAACTAGACAATCTTCACAATAAATTTACAGGTCAAGCATACAACGATACCAAAAATTACAGAATTTTTGTAATCTATTCCGGGATTGCGACGACGTAAAATAAAATAGTGAGTGAACAAATAACAAAGTATCTTCATTACTTTCTAAGGAGAAAAAAGGTCGTGCTGAAACAGCGTAAATGCCGCCCCTGGCATTTTGTTCAGTTCCATTTCTTACATCAAATGACGGAACTCAAATGGTAGCCTCTGGTACTCAAATTTCAGATAATCAAGAGTTCTTTAATTTTGTCGCACCTAATTTTTTACTTAAAGCTCATTTATGCGTACTGTTTTTATCTTTTATTTAATCTTCTTTAAGGAATCAAGTGACTTTTAGTTTTTCGTAGCTAATGATAATGATAAGTCTTGCTTTAAAATTTCTTATTGATACGTGTTTTCGTGGCTGGTGACTATTAAAAAAGCAACGTACCTGCCCTCTATTTTTGCTAATAATAAAACTATATATCTCCAAACGGTAAAAATAACACCTGCATTCATCTCCACATTCAATTAAATTATATTCAAAACGAAGGCTTCCAAGAAGTACAGAAAAACTACGATCACTGTGTTACTGTGCTTCGAGTAAATAAAAACTATTGTTCGAGTAAATTACTCGTCTCCTGAAGCTGGTCCGCATCTCGTCTACTCCATGTAAGCGTCAGCCAGCTGCACTTGAGCCACAAAATAAAGGGTTCATGTCATCCATTAGATGTGCTAGCATTATTATTATATTCTTAGTTTAACCACCACAGCCACAACAAAAACGATCTCAGCAGTGATACACGGTATCAGGAGATAGTCTTAAGTTTTATAGTCACACGTTTTAGTGGAAATGGGGATAAGTATCAAAGTTGTCAGGATGGTGTCATAACTGGAAGCAAACAAACGGTTTACATATCACAAGAGTAAAGAATATAGGAAGTAGAATTTCCAAAATGAGATGTGCTAGCACGCTGAAAACTCTACACAGAAGACTCACCTTACAAGCCAATCTCCAACCGTAACAAAATAACGCTCCCAGTCGGAAGCTAACTTGGTTAACACAAGAGGCACGCGCAGCCTGAAATCCTTGGTATCCTCGTCGATGCTGAACCTGTCCTCCGAGCTATCATCACCAGGAGCGGAGGTCATGTCCGTTTTCATATTTCCAGTGACGGGAATTTCTGCACGATCGATTACGGGCTCCTCGCTCGAAGCCGCACGAACGGGTGTAGGGTCCGTTTTCATTGTATCAGACGTATCACTAATTCGAAGGAATTTCTCACGTGTTGCAGTGGAACGACCGAGTTGTTCATTAGGCACTGAAGTGTTCGATGTTAATTCAGGCAAAACTTGATTATGGAGCACTGATTCGCAACTCACAGTTGGGGTTTCTTGGGAAACAGGAATTCGATCGTTCCCAACATTTGCTGTAGCACTACTCAGGAGTTTATCCGATTGGTAGTCGTCTTGATTCGTTGTCTCATTCAGCACAGAGTCATCGTCCGTTGGATTCGCGTAACACACTGGAAATAAACTCGAAGTTGAATCATCTTCTGCGTTATCATGTAATTCTTTACCAACATTATCCTGACAATATTTAGGATTCTTCCGCAATAAGTCTTCTTTCAAATGGTTATTTAGGAGAGAAATATTCGAGGGTGCTTTCTCAACGGTTTCTGATGCACTTGAATCTTGCTGATCTTTGCCAACGACACGCTGGTGACCAACTTTCTTTATGGCATAACTCGACTTCCTCGCCTGAGTCTGCTTATGAGGCTTTAGTTCCCGCTTGCGTTCAGTCGCAAGCGAGTTTGAAGGAACTTTTTTACGATAAATTTCCGACATTACGAGCTTCAACTCAAAGTAACATAAGCTCTTTCAGAAAGCGCAAGTTTGATGAAAGAGGGGCTTCGACACCTACAATCTAAACGTCAAATAATGCCTGCCCTCGTCAAAAGAGTAGCGTTCAAATAATGAAGAATGACGGAACAATTTGACACATGACTATTTTTGCATGAAGAGAAGGAAACTACGTGGACACCAGAATAAAAGCATGAAAAAGTGGAAGGTTCATATTTTTTCGTGGCATTTTCACTCGCTTGCATCAAACTGCATCGTCCCACAACTAATTATCAATTTGACACGAGGCTAAACTGGATAAATAATTTGAATGCCTCATTCAAGTCCAAAAATTAATTAGCATTTAGAAGAGAACTCGGAAATTTTCAGTGCTTTTATTACGGTTGTCTACAAACGCAGTTTACCAACACGATTTCCTGAGCAAAATATCGGTTTAGTTTTGTTTGAGTAGACGCAAGCTACGCAGCTACCAAAGTTTTTATCTTGCTTATCAGTCAGCACATACAACAACTGAACCCTGCATCAACACACAGTAAAACTCGCGCTCAAATCATGAAAATAAAGGAGACAAACCAAAATACACTTCACTCTCAAGCACTTCAGTAAGTTGGCAGCTGAGCAACAGAAATATTTTAGCGATGCAGAGAAGTTTATAGTTCTGTGCAGATGTGTGCTGGTCATGTAAATACTCATAAATTCTTATAAATACTCATTTTTCTTTAATTTAAGCACACTAGTTGGAAGAGACAAATAGAGGTTTTCACAATGTTGTCGCACCAGCAAAATTACCAACACTAAAATTAGTAAACGATTTCAATTGGAGAGGCAGTTTTGGCAAATTATTTCCCCCACTAGAAAAAGAGGTCATCAGGGAACAACAGTACGGTGCGAAACTTGGCAGTTGTGTTGGTCAGCATCAATTTCTGCATGCATTTCAGAATAAACAACTGAACATCCTTGATGCCACCAACACCCACAAGAGAACATCCACCACCAGGAGTGGGTAGAATAAGAAGGAACAGTTTCTGATGAGATGTGAACACAAAGCAGAGCTCACAAGCGCACCACACAACAGAGCAACACACAGTGTCGCCACGTAAACACTATTCTGTAACCTGCCTTCACTAGCGCACACATGTGCGTGTGTGTGCGCACCACGGGCACACGCACACAGCTGTACGAGAACACACATGTGCACGCACGTTTTAATGATGTGCACCACGATCATCTGTGCACGAATGTAAAAAACGAGCATGGGGAATAAATAGCACATTGAGTCACGGTGAATGAGATGCTTCTCATTATTGTGAGATGAAGCTAGAAAATGAGATGAATTGGAGACAGAACGTACAAGAATGAGCTCTCTGTGTCAATAATGTACTCGTGCGCGTTCTCACTAACGCGTACAAACAGACCAGTTTATTCTATAGTTTTAATAACAATGGATTCTGAATAGGAAAACTACTATTGCGAATTCTGTTTTCATGAACACAACACAAGTTTTGGCTGTGACTTCCATGTTCCAACGTGCAGTCGAGGTCAACCTGAACTATAACTGTATGCTAAGGGAATAGCTACTGCTGCAGTAAACAATATTATCGATAAAATAAACGTAGCAATAGAATAGAATAAACGTATTTAGCACAATTCCGGAATTTAGTTGCTTTTATTTTATGTTTGAAAGCAAGGTTAGGATCGACCAATACAACTTTGAGGCAACGCAATGCAGCATTAAATTAGTCAATCCCTAGATTTTTCCTTGTCTGACGGTGAGTTGGTAGCAGAGGGGTACTACACCTCGAGGACTAGCAGTTTTGCTTGCATCATCATCATTCGCACTCCGTTTGTCAGTAAACAGTTTTGTACACGACGAAGAAATAGAGCTACTAAAACAAAACACGTTAATATCTGAAAACTTCTTTTTAAAAGTAACAAGGATTTAATCAGCGTGCCAAAGGGAATTGCAAGAAAATAATAATAGAATTTAACCCTGGAACGACGCATAAAAATAATCAGCATCGGAGACTAGGTGGGCCTATCAGGCCCAGTCACTTAACCCTTTAGCGACGAAAAGGATCATACGGTCCTCTTTTACGGTCTTTGGGAGAATTGTTCTAATAATTAAACAGTGAGCAATATGAGGTTGCAACTAGATTTGTACGCGGTGGCATGTTACAGCGTCGTTCTTTTGGCTGCCTGGCTCTCAGCGTGCTTCATTGCATCGGTGTACAGACGGTCTTTGTGAGCTTAAACGTAGAAACTAGAAAAAAATTGGTCGCTAAAGGGTTAAGCTACTAATTTAATATTTCTCTCTTGTGATCATGAATAAAATGCTAATAGAGTCGTAGAGTTTCAGTCTCTAAAAATTATTTAATAACAATTTACGGGTTTGTCAATTTTGACACTGGGTCTCTCAGGCCCACTTCGTCTTTCCAGGGTTAAACTTTAATCTATGATACTACCCTGCTCACGGACCCTACAGTCCTCTTTGAACAAGTGTGCCACGAGAAAAGCCAAGATGTTAATCAAAGCAGCATTGCACTCAACAGTTATACAACTATCACAACATGTTACGGTTCTTCACGTTTATACGTAGCAAGATGAGCTAATGAACAGCGTGTAGTTGCGTTGCATTTCTTTACGGAAAAAACACGGTGTGCAAACGGAATTTATTCATTACGTTCAGAAATACTATTTTTTTATATTTGAATTCAATATTAAGACTGAATGATCTGTAGCATCACGTCTCAGTCACCGGGACGGTATGGCAGTACAGTCACGGGGCTTGTATCTGAGTCGCTGCTCTGCATGCTTACACAAGAAATAGCGTCTCCAGATTTATCTCTGTCCGTGATGGAGGAAGAAGTTGTGCAGGGATACATCGTGCGAAAAAGTCCCTAAAAAGATTCTTCTCCGGAGCAACTGAGTTCCGCTTCACAAAAGACGAAATCGATGGAAGACGGTTGTCAATTTCAAACAGACAAGTAAGCGAATTTTTTGCTTTCTTCGAGTCGTAAAGATTTAGTTTAGAGGATAGGTCACTCAGAGTCATCTTTGACAGAGATCAATGAACCAATGTATCGAGAGTTAGAAACATTCCAAACAACACACGTTCAAGTCTAAATTATTCTTTACCAACTACAATGATGTCCGTTCATGTCATTGCCATTACTCTCTTGAAAACTAAAACTTGAATGTATGATAATGCAAGGTGTCACATAAAGATTAACAAACTTGTAAGCACAAGTTATAGGCACAAGCAAAATAATCGGTACTACGAATCATTATTCTTTTAATATTGAAACTAATAAATAAAACAAAGATAACAAATTCCAACGAAAAGTATTTCTTCATGAATAATTTTACTTGTTACAACTTCAGAAATATTTTATGATATTTTGAATTCAATATTAACACATCAATATTTTGTTTTGACGAGAGTGCGGTGAGAACACATCCTCCATATAAGACAATGCGTGACACACACACACACTTCCCGCAACAACACAACACAAGTAAATTACCGAGAACACTTGAGTGCCTCTGAACTCGCGTGGTTTGTTTTTACGCACCGAAGCCCTTCTTTAAACCCTTGTATTACCATGCATTTTACACTGCATGCGTCCTTAATCCTTCAATACATGGTGTGCCAAACCTGGCATAAACCTCAACACCGCCTCACAATTGTGTGCCACGTGCACCACATATTCCTACTCAAACATTCGAAACTAATAATTCTATTTTGTTGTAAAATACACATCCGGTGAAAAACATGCAATATCCGAATGAACCTGAAATATGACAAGTTTTCTACCATCTTCAAATTATTCATGGAGTAAAGAGCTAAACTGTTTTTGTTACAGGTCTAGTGCATGAATTATAGACATGATGAATCACATTGAAAAGCACGTACAGTTTCTGGAGTTCATTAGGAAGGATCACACAAAGCAAGAAACAAACATTGAGTTGAGGGTATGCAGCACAGCTTCAGCTGCTCAGTCCTCTTACACAAACCTCTCAAATCTCGGCACAATTTCTCCTACAGCCATAATAATTATCTTTATTTATATCATCTTAACCCTTTTGATCCGGCTTTTGCTCTCTGTTAGGACATACACATCCCAACAGGATCGAAAGGGTTAAGCAGCATACGAAATTTCATTTTCTGCTAAAGATATTATTATCATCCCAGCTATATTCATGTTTCTAATCCTTCCACCGAGCTTTTACGACCAGCCTCCTTAAATTCCCTCTTGGTGGACTAAGGGCAGGTCTTTGCTATAGTCCTCTTCACCTCACGCGAGTTAACCCTTTCACCACCAAATTATTTTCATAATGATCAATATATTGCATAAATTACCAGTTATCTTTACTAATCTCTATGTAATTTTGAACGAAATATTTAGAATATGGGACTAAAAGGAATGATTTTTTAAGTTTAAGATATTTTAACCCAACAGTAGCGAAAAGGTTAACTTGGCTTGTTGAGAAAAAACTGGTTGGTAGTGCACCATCTCGCACCACCATGCTTGAAATGACTACCAGCGATGCAATACTAGGCAGCCTAAATGACAAACAATTACTATACCCGTGTACTCTGGTAGCATGGCTACCCGAACTATCCAAACTTGATTTTTTTTTCTCCGAGTCGCTCAGTTTAGTTTAAGTTGAAGGGACCGTTTCAAAGTTTACGATTTTGTTTAGTTTCAAAAACTATTTCAGAGTATAGGATTTTATTTAGTTCCTGTTTTAGAAACCACTTCAAAGTTTAGGATTTAGTTTAGTTTGCTCTTAGTTTAAACCCTCAAATGCCAAGTTATTTTTGCACTGAACGAAACTTTGCGTAAATTACCACTTATCTTCATTCGTTTTTTATGAAATTTCACCTAACTTCAGACCGAAACAAAAATAGGACTCGTGTAAATTATTTATGATGGTCGTAAATATGGGTCGTTATAGGGTTCTAAAATAAAAATGAATATCATTTTGAATAAATATGAAATAAAGAATAATATATATGAAATAAATAATAAATAAAAATTAAAATTAAATAAACTAGTGTACCCAGCCGTCAAAAAGGACGGCAGAGATTTAGTGATAATACCCGTGTCATCAAAAATGATGGCAAATACTGTTGGAAAGATATTAAATAAAATTACATATAAGAACGCAATGCAATATATTTAGACTTGCATATATTTACAAAGGACAAACGTTTTAATTGAGTATTTCTTTAATGACAACATTCCTATAGAAAACTAAGACACTTGGTTTTCTACTGCTGCAATTGACTATGCAATTCGTATCACATTCGGGTACAATGTACCCGAATCATAGGGCAATACCCCGCCGAACTCGGTATCCACGATACGGACTCGCGTATACCGTATGTCCCACAAAAACATGAACCGAGTATTTATTTTTTCGTACCAGTAATATCAACATTCGACTTATTGTATGCTCTATTCTATAGACTAATTTTGAGGGATAATTTTGCTAGAAATTAAATGCTTATGGTATTCTTATGATGGTATTACTGATACGGGACATACGGGTTCGGGTTTTTGTGGGACATACTGTATAAGACTCTGGATCTCTCTATTTTTTTGAAGTGACACGAAATAAATAAATAAATAAATAAATATTTGAATAAATATATAAATAAATATATAAACACACGACGGTCATTCTTAGTATTATTAGATTTCATTTAATATCTTTCCAACAGTATTTGCCATCATTTTTGATGGCACGGGTATTATCACAAAATCTCTGCCGTCCTCTTTGACGGCTGGGTACACGAGTAAATAAATGAATACATAAATAAATATATAAATGCATGACCTTCATTCTTGGTATTAGAATTAGAATTTTCACATCAAAGTTTAAGATTTCGAGTGGTTCCCTGACAAGCGCGACAAACTCTAGTACGAGCGTCCTAAGTAAATAAAATAGGGCGAATAAGCATACCACTATATAATAATACATAGTTTGTTGCTTGCTTGGTCCGTCACTCTGTGACGCTCTTAAGGATTTAGATAGGAGGAAATTCGGTAGGGTATACATGTATTGTAAGCATTGTATTGTGGATACCAAAGGCACATCCTTCAATGTGGAATCTCTTTCGCAAAGCCCGCGTCCACTGGCAAATCAAACGAAAAAATCATTGAGAAACATGCACTTTCACGTGTGGGTCTACTAGTGTTAGCATATTTCACTACGAATGAATGTCAATTTAACGCAAGTTAAAACACAGCACTGAGATGTTGAGGAAAGAGTAATCACTTCTCTGAGATACACGCACGCAGGAACAACAGAGACTTACTTCAACGCCTGACAAGACACATGCGACCAGCAAGAGGTAGCTTGTGTTGTGTTCATGGAAACAGAATTCGCAATAGTAGTTTTCCTATTCAGAATCCATTGTTATTCAAACTATAGAATAAACTGGTCTGTTTGTACGCGTTAGTGAGAACGCGCATGAGTACATTATTGGCACAGAGAGCTCATTCTTTTACGTTCTGTCTCCAATTCATCTCATTTTCGAGCTTCATCTCGCCATAATGAAAAACATTCTGTGTACAGAAGGTAACTCTTGCTACCGTCGTGTTCACAGCAAGCCTAGTTTGCTGCCTGGGACCACGACGGTCTGTACCATCTTCTTGATTAAATAAAGATCAAAGTCTTAATTCAATAAATAAAGGAATTATATTAACACATCGTGAGTCATGTTACAGCTGTCTTCATACTGCAGTGCGTAGATGCCGTGACTCACACACTTACTTTACCACACCTTTACTGACTGACAGCAACTGACTTCCATTATAAAACCTGCTAGAATTGAATACCAGGTCAAATGTTCTATAACCCAAAATTCGACAAAACACGTCAAATAGTAAATTCTCCGCACAACAGAATTCAGGTTCAGTAGTTTTTGATGTGGACACCATCTGGGACAGGATTCTCTGGTTCAAGTTTTGCTTCATTTTTACCTCAGGTGGATATAAAAAATTCGTAGGCACTGCTAACAAAAACAGATATTTTTTTCGTCCAGTAGTGTAGGAGAGAATGGAAAGTGAGAAAGAACTGCAACACACACTTGTGCTCAGCTGATACAAACTTATGGCAAGTGTGGACGCCAATACAAGCAGCTGTAGACAGTAAGCAACGTACAAAATACACTCGTATCACAAGTGATCATTTTCTGCTGTACAGAAACTAATTCACGACACCAAGAAGTGCAGTTCATGTGTGTTTGTGTTGTAACTCATGAATTGCACTTCAACGCACATTAGAAGACGCATACCTGGGCACTATCATACCTCGCATGTACAGTACATACACAAGTAAAATCACCTACCACACTCAAAAACACGCCACGGACGAGTAAAACTCTACGTTTCATGCCTAAACATCGTAGTTGGGATGTGAACGACTCGCTATAGCAGATATTAAAATGAAACTGAACCACTCTACTATACAGCACCGGAACTACAACATAACATTCAACATCACGATGAATTGGTGACCACACCTCAAAAGTTGCGTGAAGGCAAATGTAGTTACGAGCCAAAACCTGCAATGCAAATCCTAGATGCATGCGAGAAACACACACCCAAATGTACTCAGAATCACAGGAAAATAAATTTCAAGCACTATTAAGAGATGAGCTGGTTAACATAACATTGTTTAACTGCATACTCTGAGTAGGCAGTTAAACAATGGCTATAGTTAAATACTTATGTGACAAATGAATATGATTCTTGGCAGAAGGAATGCATAATACAGTAGAAGTCTTTTTAACTGGCACCCATGAGACTTGGCAGTTGCCGGTTCATATCATCCAAGTAACCACAAACAATTCATAGACACGCTAAACATAAAAGGAAAACAATATCAATTGCTTAGAGCAGTTAAAGAAGAAAAAATTTAATGAATAAACACATAAATCTTGGTTGGCGAGTGCCGACTTAGAGGAATTCTACTGTAAATCTTTTCAATATGAAGAATACATTACAGATGAGAAGTGCCTGCATATGTATCAGGAAGGATTCATTGATATATTCATCTGCTGCTTGTAATCAAGAAGAGCTCATTTAATTTAGCTTGGCCATATGCCCACACATCAGACAAATGCTGCCCAAAATATATTGAAGCTTATTCTTCATTCTAGATGCTTCCTTAAGAACTAGCATGACTACTTTCCTGTGTTCAAATGCAGTGGCAAGTCTACAATTCTGAAAGCTTCACAGTTATGAAATGTTGGATGCTCACCTTAAAAAAGTTTTGAGGTGCCTCCAATTCATGCATTCTTTTCTTGAATCTGTATTAGTATTTATTCTTTTATCCTCAAGTTTTTTCTTAAGGAAACAGTACAATTTCCTATCAGCAAATTAGCAGAAATTAGGAGACCAAGATGATTCTCTTACAATGCTTCTTCTTGGATTGACTAGTAGGTTCTGAAACATCTCCAGAAGTGGAATAACACTTCAATCTTAGAACTAGCAACAGAATGGCATAAATGTTCTTTCACTACACTATTGTTACTTTCAAGAGAATTGGAACATCAAAACTATTCAAGCAAGTGCTACTCCTGTTAACACATTTATAAAAATTATTGCTACTGCTTTACTAAATTTTCCTAGAGACTAGTTGAGCATTGTCCTAGAAATTCTTCTTATTATACCTCTGCAGGATGGACTTCTCTGAGATCATCATATTTCCCACATCATTTATGAGCTTCCAGAATCACTTCTGAATAAACTTTATAATTATCTGCATCTTTTCATATCATTTATTAAGAAAGTAAGAATGTTTACAACTATTTAACATAGATTTTCAAGACACTTTAGGTCCAAATGATATAAATTGGAGCCAAAATTATACTGCCAGAATAAAATAACTACCATGATATGTAAACTGGTGCAGCAGCTTGAATGGAATAACTACCATGATATGTCAACTGGTGCAGCAGCTTGAATGGAATAACTACCATGATATGTCAACTGGTGCAGCAGCTTGAATGGAATAACTACCATGATATGTCAACTGGTGCAGCAGCTTGAATGGAATAACTACCATGATATGTCAACTGGTGCAGCAGCTTGTATTTTACAATACCTAGAAATTTCTTAACATTAACCATTTCATTTTCTTATTCAACTTACCGTGATCTCAATGACTTCAATTATTACGAAAAATTTTTATTCATCCTCTTGAGCTATTGGCCTAAATAAATTGGAGAATTACTTTGCACATACAACCTTAAAATTATATAGAAAGTTATTAGGGAATACTAAAGAATTAAAATGTGGAAATTATACACTATATTATTTTCCTTTGCACCATAAAATTTGTTCAAAACTGTTAAGTAAAATTTGACCATTTTATGAACATTAGCAGACAATTGAGTATTGATATTTCAATTAATTTTAACTATAAGTTTAAAAAAATTAGTAAACAGTGATACTATGACTGCTCTGAAGATTTTATTTGATTACTCAAGAATACTTTGTAGACTCCTGGAAGCACTGAATATAACATATTACTAAACCAGAGACTCAAGCATTCTATGACTCTCAATCTCCATGAAGTCACTCACCCAGAATGATTAGAAGCTGCATCTTCGTTGCCATCAGCTGATCCTTTGACAGATTTTTCAGAGACATTAGCAGAGGCAGGAGACGTCTGGTCAAGCTGCTTCTGAGGGGCAGACTCTCCCTCTTTAGAGCCATTGCCCTCGGTATCTTCACCCTCTTTTTCTTTCTTAAACCAGCTGCCAAGGCTGGAACCCAGGCCTGACACTTGATTAGTTACACTTCCAAACATTATTATACGAGTGATTTATTACCGCGATATCAGTTAAGATTTATTGGAAAACTTGTGAGACGAGACACCAGTTAGCTTGAACCACCAGCACCACGGGCCACACCCAGCCTCACGATAGTATAACTAACACTGACACGACTCTGTTTTGCTGACGACTAACACTATAAACGCCGAGAAATCGATAGAAGTGCCCTTGAGAGCTGGTCTCTACGCAGGATTTAGTTTTACCTTTGTAGTATTATACTCTTTGTAGTCAATCTCTAAAGTCCCGTAACTCTACCATCTGGAAACGTGACGCAATGTCACAAATTCCGTCGCCTGTCATCCTATGGATTTAGTTCTACTTCATTGGAATTCTATGCGCACTCTTTTGATTAATATAAACGTGTATGGAAATCACTTGTATAACTTTACAACTGAAAGTAGATGCTGCAGTTCTAAGCCATCCAAGAATAAACATAATGTTTAAGCGAAAACAATGATTTGGATGCTTTAGTTTCATTACTAGATATTTTAAACAACTGTTTATTTCATTGACAAATAACAAAGAATACATTTCATCTACAGTTTTCTTCAGACGAGGTTATAAATGTTGATCGAAAAACACTATCATGCTGAACACCATGTTTTTTAGTAATGCTGCTGTCTTATTCAGAGGTGTACTAAAATAACAGAAGTTTGCCCTGTAGTCCATTACCTTTTAAACTCCATGGGCTACAGTGCACGTAATCTGTACACCTTGTATGAAATGCAAACGGTAGTAAAATGTGTGTTATCAAAGTCTTGGTTTTGTAAATGAACATTTTCATTACATAAGAGGAATTACTTATTCATCTGAATACGGGAGAATTCTATCGAGTCAAGGTGTAGTTGGTGCCTCTATGCTTCATCCTTAACTGAAGGGTGATGAAGAGGGGAATAAATAAAACTGCAAAGAAGGGAATGAATAGTGGTGCAAAGAGGGAAATAAATGGTAGTGCATAAAAAACATATGCTTCGAGTTTCAAACTTTAATAACAGCGTATTTATTTAATTTCATTGGTGCAAATGGAGATATTTAGATGGACTAGAACTTCTCCAGCGAGATAATATAAAACAATGCTGTGGGCTCGACACCAAGTGAAATGTTTAGTTTTATTTAAAGAATGGTATCCTACTAGCCGAAGGTTGGCATAATTAGCAAATTCTTTCAACTTTTTTAAAAATTGCTATTATAGAAATTCTTTTTTATTAGATCTTACTCAGCGTTACTCCAACAATGCTTGCTTTCATTTCAATGAAACTGTGTTGATGAAATAGCTTACATGTTTCCCATCAATTTTTGACGTTATAATCATTTATACAATAGTCAGGATGCTTGCTGAAACTGCTAACAATAATGCAAAACTCTAAAAATGTCTGTATTACACTGAATGATATTTAATGTAAAGAGTATCATAGTATCTCGTTCGCAGCTTAACATGTTAATTATTCAAGCACTAACCGCCAGGTTCAGTCTAATATTTACTGAATTACTTTGTCAGTTGTATTCTCGATATATTTGCTTGCTATAGACGGAAGTAGAAAATTAGTATTATTTTTCACTCTCTAATGGCACGACTATTATATTTAGTTACGATGTTTTCTTTCTAGGAAATAAAGATAGATAAAATTGAAATAAAATAAGAAAATGTAAAGTTCATATATGGAGTAAATGAGCTCCATTAACAATAAAGAAAGGCTTGAATTATAGCATCCATATGTTAGTAGAACCATTACGTCATACCCAGGCAATGCGCACGCTGGTCAAATTAAAACATAAGCTACGTAAAAATAATCATTTACTAAGAAACAGAACACAGTATAATTATATTTGAGTCCCTGTTGCTATAAATACCTGCTAAAATATGGACAGGGTGCTCACAATGACCTGTTTTGTAGTCGCAAAAAGATGTATTATCACAGCCAATGGAAAGAATAGCTCACGGTATCACACATGCATCCAGCCTCTTCAAATCCAAGATTTCAGCACTAACTTGGTTATGGAAGCGTTCTTATTCCTTCAAAATACGCTGGAAATACCATGAGACTTTGCCTTCCTGATGCTTTGCTGGCGCTCTAACTACACAGGCTCCGTCTCACTGCTCACCTAAGGCACGATCATTGCACAAAAACAGTAAGTGCTTGAGTAAAACTAGAATTTGTGTCTTCGTTCGAGTGAGGGCTAAAGCATCAAGATGGACAGCAGAGGTAAGAGCTACTCAAAAGCTACAACAGCAGAGCATTGGAGACTATGACTTGCTACCGTTTGCTTATAATCTGAGGGATTTAATTAGTTCACTAAGCGTCCCAGGACACCAAAACTTAATTGAAGATGAACATGTTGCACAACTGTCAATCGAAGAGTGCAAGTAAAGTTCAGTTAAATGAAATACATCATCAGAACAAGATCAGAATAATTGCGTAGTGTGTCACGATGTTTCCAGTCAATTCAACAGGCAGTAGAAACTCAATGAGCTAATATAGTATTTACTTACTGACTATAGTCAAGCTACTTTTACCGATAGTAGTAATACCAATAAAGGAATTTACGCGCACTCACTGCATTCTTTCTGACAGATCCACCATGAAAGACAAACGAAGACCAGAGGAAGGTGAAATGCCTCCAGCACAACTCAACAGAGGCGGCCTCGGCCCCCGAGGCACTGCACTAGAGACAGCACCCCCTCACACAAGACGTCAGAGCGAGACCCATCACATCTTGCCTCAGCATTATCGTTTGGCCCATTCTTGGGTCGATACCCTAGTCCCACACAGTAATTCTAGCCGCCGATGGTCAAGCACAAACAGACCACGGAGGTCGCAAGTCTCGAAACTGCATCTTCCCGCATCGCAAGCGGGTTCGCTCACCAGTCGACCAAGCTAGCAGTATTTGTTACGAATGATGAATGAATATTATTCTACGCGTTGTTTTACATCACTTAAACATCTGATATCCAGGACAAGAGAGAGGAAAGATTAATTTTGAACTTGCTGCCTTGACAGGTGGAAAAGGTATATATGAAAAAATACTCGGCATAATATCTAGCAAGCGATGAAAGTTACTCCATAACAGCAAGAAGCACGAAAAACTATGCTGTGGAAATAGCAGCATCAATTTTGAACTATTTAGCAATTCAACAGTCATCTTCAAGCAATTAGCATGAGCAGCACAAGCTGGAAAACCCTATTTGTTTGTATATTTGAATTCATACACAGCATAAAAGTATACGAGACTAATAACAACAGATATCGGACAAAAATAACTTGTTAGCCAATTATAAATCTACTACTAACGGCCACAAACTATTACTGAGAAACTTCAAGACATTTCAAGTCATGAACTTTTCCCCGTTAAAATTGCCGCAACTTGGAAACAGATGCCAGAAAACAGTTTCTGCTGGCACTGTGAATACATTCAAAAATCGCCTCGAGAAATTTTGGATTACGAACCCCCCAGTATTACATCGTACTAACTCTATGACCCCAACTTTTTAGGGCTAGTGTACGATTGAAATAAATGCGAGTGACAGAAATGCCTGTGCGTGAATGAAATGCGTGTACATGACTGAATTGACTTATGTGGTTAAGGTGTACGTGCACGACTGATGGATTTACTTTAGACGGTATGGGACATGGAGAACGACCCAAGAATGGGCCAAACAGCGTTCCTATTGCTTTATTATATTCTATTCTATCGCAAAGCTCTCCCTATCTGCAAGTCAAAGGGTTAGTCCTGAGAGTGCCAGCTAGCAAGGGCAGTGACCTCACTACTGGTTCCTTAACAATAAATTTTATTTGAGTTTTGTGTCCAGCAACCCAGAGAGCATCACAGAGTGCCACGCAGCAGTGGAGTCTGGCATAGCTGCTCTCGTGCACACGCACCACGAAGCTTTGTTCTGAGGTGTCCAGGGCGATGATGGTTAGGTCACGGCATGCCTCCGCCTGTCCATTCAGGAAAAAAAATCAATGGTAGCACAAAATAAATGGTAACTATAAGATGTGTTACAGGATGGACAAATCGGTAGTATTTTCACCCTATGCTACAACGTGCAGTGACTTCAGTTACTTTCACTCAACACTTGCAAAATTGCCTAAATATTTTAATTAGGGTTCCATGAAACAACATACTTTGTGTATTCTGAAATCAGAATATATCATGGGTGCTCAAGATATCAGTTTTATCAATGCAAAAAATAGCACGTTTATCTGCATTCTTATTTAGAATGTAAGAAAACACAGGATTTAAGGGAATGAGAGTTTTTGATTGAAGAAGAATTATTAAAGCACGTGATCCAGCAGACTAGAAGAGACGTATCAGTGAAAAGTTTAGTTTGAAATACTGCACATAAATGGGATCATGCTCACTGAAGCAGCTGAGCAGCAAAAAATATAGAGGCAAGAAGTCAGAGATGAAGATATGGAGAGGCTGGTGGCAGATTTAGGGGTATGACTATAGCACTACTATGTCTCTCTTGCTTCAAATGGCCTGTTTCTAAGAACCACAAAGAATAATACTTGATTAAATTCTATATTCTTCAATGTTTAATCCTAAAAATTAGAATTAATAAATTTAAAATACATTGATAACATCTATGGTATCTCTAACCACATTACAATCTAAAAGAAAACAGCAAAGGAACTGCTCTCAAGAAACTGGCTTCACAAATTACCATGTTATCATATGCAATGCTCATTTAATCCAATTTACAGGTATGATTCCAATCTGCAGCTTGCTTGAAAAAATTAATCTTTTAAGACTAGTCCATCCAAAATTGACTGGAATGCAAACTACAGGTCATTGGATAAACTGAAAATTAAATAGTTACATCAATTTAGCAGTAGCTGAAAATAAGAAAATAATGAAAAAACAATACTTTCAAAAAATGATGGTGTAAATAAAGAAAGGATTTAAAACAGTACTAAATGGTTTAACTTACTTAAAAATATCACCTGCAGGCATTGTGTCTACAACAAGAGAAGAGGCCCATGGTAAAATCTGATACTGCAAGTAATGTAAATTTCATCAACTGACACAAAATTCCAGTATTATGATTATTATGCTCAGAATTTCCCCTTAGTTTCTTTTCAAATAAAGCAATCACCTCATTTATTATTCCAGAAGTGCTTGTAAAAATAGGACACAAGGGCTAAAAATTTTGAGCCTTGATTAGAAAGAAACTAGAGCACACAATAATTTGCATCATTAACACAACAGATAAGAATGTGAAGCAAGACAAAGAAACAGGGCACTCACAAGAAGTCCCTAATTGTATTACAGGAGAGATGCATAAGGGAAATGAAAGATAAGGCCAAACAATGAACCAACAGCAAACTCTGAACAATCCTTGCTAGGAATAGGAATACATATCTTTGAATTTAGTGGAGTAATTCTAGCACAGCATTGTGAACATGGCCACCATCAGCACGCCCCTCGTAATCACCTCATAATCCTGTATATCTCTCATGAATTACTTAGCCCTGAAGTAATATCCCTTTCAGTGCAATTCTATAGGTGCTTAATTTTAATAAGTCACCTCAAGTGTCATTCTTAGATTTACTGCTATCCAAAATATAAAGCTTAGTTTGATTGGGATAAATTGTTCAACCTTTCATTTAGCATAGAAAAAGTAAATAAAATCATAAATTGTTCAAAGTTCTAATTATTTCATGAGTTTATAGACCTACAGCTCATAAAATTCATGATGAAATAAAAAGCAACACAGCACATAAAGTTAAAACTTACCGCACCAAAGCGTTCCGTGACCAGCGTCTGCAAGCAGACCTCCAGGAGCTGTGGTGTCAGAGGGCATGGTAGCATGGAACTACATTCCCTGTAAGAATGCTCAGCATTAGTAGAGCAAATCACCTCATAAATTAAACCTATGGCAAGTAAAATTTATAAAAACTTGTATTGTAAGTACATATGAATGACTCAAGATGGAACATTCAGACAAAAATGCTTCATAGAAAAATGAAATAAAATCTAAAATTTGCATTGGTTGTTACAGTATTGTTAGTGTCAATCATTACTGGTCTTGAATAATCCAACATTAATGCCACTGTAGAGCATTGTTAACAGTACTTAGTATCAGGATGATGGTTTGGTACTAATAAAAGCATCATACAAAACAATGGAATAGTTCCAAGTATGAGATCAGTACTGGTCAACATTTTTGTTTTGGTATAACAACCAGAAATAAATAGGAGGTACACAATTGAATTTGAAATAATATTGTCAAGAAATAAGCAAGAAGTGACCAATTATTTGCAATGAACACATACTATGAAAGAGAATTTACATGTTATAAAATGATATTAATACTAAATAATAGCAGGAGTATGCATTTCAGTCAGATATACATAAATACAACTACAAATAAAAGGCATCCTAGTCTACATAGAAATACAATGAGTTTTATTATTAAAGTTACAAAATAAAAATTCATATATGAAGTTTTGAATATGTCTCACAAAAATGGAAGAAAATGTGTACAAATAATATTCACATATTACAAGACAAGTGTACACTAATGCTCATCATTCAAACAAGAAAAAGAAAGATCACAAAATAAAAGAAACAAGACCTATGCAACTACACCTAGTTTTCCAACAAGAGTTAAGTCTAATAAAAATGTTTGGACAACCCTATAAAATAACAAGCCTCTAGATCTACAAAAAAGCAAGTTTATTCACAGAAGAATTTTTAAAATAATACTTTGAATACCTTCCAGCAAACTTACAACCACCTTAGGAATAGCAAAAAATAAATAAACAACAAATGTAAATTGTCATTCCATTTCTTGATAGTTTTTCAAATTACTGTACATGCAGGCATGATAGTTGACCAGGAATAAGTTAACCCTTATACTTATGAGGTATTGTTCTGACTGTAGCCTATATTTAAAAGACACAACCCTAAATAATAGGGCAGTGCTGCTTTTCCAGCTCTTACATAAGAAAAGAAAACACTGTGGTATCCCATAAATGTATGGTACCTTAAGGAATATTTGTAGCAGTGCTTGAATTGGAATTTATTTCAAGGATGTAAAAATCAGTTATTTTTTGACCTGTTCTTTAATTATAACATACTACCACACCTGCAATTCATTCATTTTAAGTTCGATATCTATTTGTACAACTTTCAAGAGTAAGAGTTCACATTTTACCTTCAGATGACAAGTACAGCCTTTGGTGAATGATTTTTAGACTTCAAATGTTGACTTACGCATGACCACATTCAGTGCAATAACTATGCCAGCAATTTTTTCAGTTTTAGACATTCTATTGTCTCTTAATACTTAAAAAATATAATATCAAAAATATTATATTTTACCTTAAGAGCAATGAAATTTAAATATATTATGGATATCCTTAGAAGCAATGGAGTTTTATAAATACAATGAAGAATATTTTTTTTCAGCTCAGTATTTATGCATGCAGAGTATGAAATAGGTATTTAAATCTGAGTATTCAAATCAAACATTATGAAGTCTCTGCAAATACAAAACATGTAATGATATTAGTTCATAAAGTACATAAAATTGTCAAACAAAATGAATATAATACAGTAAGGACTACAGTATCTTGAATATGAGAGATTTCACTTATATTTTTTCTATTCATACCTCTCAATTTATAAAAATTTAAATCCATTGTATATAAATACCTCAAATTTCAGACATATACTAACCAATTCCAATTGATACACTTGACCACAAATTATTTGTCATAGAAATACTTTTAGAAGAAAATATGTTTTACATCTCTACAAAAGTATTAGAGGCAATAGTAACTCAGTAATACTCACATAAATACTTTGAAGTAGCAGTGTTGAGAATGAAGGGCCTTCATATTCTAAAAGCTAGTAATAGGATTTTGAACAAACAGCTAAGTAATTACACAAGTACAATGTGCCTGAAAAAAATTATATTAAGAAGATACAAGATAAAAATATAATTTTTAACTTCAAAAAAGAATGGGTTATCAAAAACTTCACACTATAGTGTAAACAAGTTTGATAGCTTCTTTGATCTTTGGATATACTAAGCAATACAGAACCATTGTATCAATATTTCATTCAATTCTACAACAAAAATACTTCTAAACTAGTTCACTATCATTTTGTTTCTTCAACCAGTGTAACAAGGTGCATCAATACTCATATCTTCATTACCAATCTCATCTCAAACTTGTTTAACTTAAAATTATGTTCATTTGAATGAGTTTAAATGAAGTAAAAAACAATCAATCTGGAGTTTTTAGCAAAATCACAGCCATTAGAATTTAAATCCCAGCCAAGGAGTTTAGTGTTTCAAGACGTAATTACACTTGGACTTGAGGGCTGCCTTTAGCTAGTGCCTTCATTACAGAATTCCCTTTAAAACACACATAGAACAGGGTGGGATCCTAGAGTTTTTCTCTTGTGAGCCAGGGTCGTCTAAAAGAATTCTTCATGAGCTACCCTCAGTCATTCCATGCAAACAAACCAGCCAAGTGAGGGCATCACTGAAAAAGCCAGCTCGTCATAAACAGCCCTCATGCTTAGCAGGTAGTCACACTGTAATTCAGGAAACTGACTATTCAACATCAATGTCTTTTATTTCATGCACGCACCAAGAAATTTTTCACTGCATCTACAACAGTCATGTTGCATTCCTCATCCAGCTTTACAAGACATATCATACCTGAGTCCTCTTCAACACACCTGGTATTCCACTGGCTTTCTCCATATTGCTCATGAACCACACCCAAACAGCTCCATCGTCCATACTTGCATTTACTATATTCTAAGACCAGACTTCTCGAGCTCGTCATAAACAGCCTACTGGCCCACTGGGTAGAAAACCTTTTCCGAATATCTGAACTGCGGAAAAACATCATCCGCTACATCACAGCAGATACGAAAGTATCTGTTGAGTGATCGTGACAGATATAACGAGAACAAAACAACAAAAACAAAAACGTATATTTCCAATAAAGTTGGTACATAAGAAATGTAACATCATTGGTTTTTAAAAATGCCTT